>JABSMR010016849.1:0-10337 GCA_018902295.1 Dusona sp. PSUC_FEM 10030013
TAAAAAAAACCACAATAATGCCAGATGATTTAATAAGAACGTTGTTTTTTTCATTCGGGAGCAAGTGAAAATTATCGTCAAGTAGTGAATTTTTCTTAACGTTTTGTTATTCTTTGAATAAATTGGAAAAGATTGAAAATTTTTCTACGAAATGACCGCAAATTTTTTCGACCGAATCTTGTCTATCCGGATTATAAATACCGAAACCGCCTTCTTCTTCATTTTAGGCAACATCGATCAATTATATTTTAAGGTGAATTCTGGTAAAGAGCCATAAAACATGGATGGACGAGGAAGGCAGGGGATCGAGACAGCTGGAGGGGCGAATTTTTCTGCAATCTTACATCAAAGTATTCGTCGTGATTTTTTCTTCCTAGGGGTTGAAAACATTGAAACTTTTTTTCTGCTATAAAATAAACCAGCTCGTCGACAAAAATTCTCAGGGTACTTCTACACTCGCAATCTGTGCAGTTCGTGAAGATTCTAATACGTATAGATATACCAGGATTGTTTTAGGAGAGAATTCTCTGTGTGGATTTTTCTCATCTGAGCGTATTGCAGAACTTTATCGTTTCCCCATGAGCTCGTAACTCTCTTTCGAACAAAATTTTATCTCCTTTCGTTTCTTCATTAGGGCAGAATTGTCGTATGTCAGAAAACGTATATCTTCGACGACAGTAAGAAGAATGATATTTTCTAAATCTTCCATCCACAGAAACCTGGCATTATACATACACAGATATATGCATGTGTACATAACTGGTGACAATTAACGAGCGTGCAAAGCTGACTCTATCGTGTCAAACAGGCATATCCCTCGTTCGGATTGTGACACACGGCTTTGCAGAAGAATTTCTCGCCCTCTCAGGACACCCTATAAACCCGCACACACATAACGAATGGGGGAAGTGTGACGATATATAGTAAAAAGAGAAAGAGAGAGAGAGAGAGAGAGAGAGAGAGAGAGAGAGAGTGAGAGAAAAGAAGTCGCTCGAATTCTCAGGGTTGGGTCGTAAATTTTCACAGCCTCTTTACAACCCACCAAGCGTTAGTGGCCTCAAACTCATACAATCACACACACACACACACACATTTATGTTGGTAGAGAAGAAAGACTTTTCGAAGCTGATCTCGATGCTGCAAAGCCAAACTTTCGAGCTTTTCTTCTCTGGCGTTTTGATCGCACGATGTTGGAGCAAAAATGCGGTTACCTTATGGTACGCGGACTTCCAGAGACATAAAGTTCCGACCTGTGGAAGTCGAGGGATAGAAAAATAGGGAAAGGATAGCAAAAAGATGTACAAGTCAGGATATGTGTGTATATTTGTGTGTACTCGTGTGCAAAGAATTGCAGAGAATACTTCCCGAGTCATTTGTCATCGTGGTGTATTGTGGTCGCGCCTCTCTCTTCTCAATCCTCCGCAATACCGACGATCTCGAACAGGAGTAAAGTTTCATCCTTTTCTCGATCTTTCGGTCCATCCTCTCGTGTTATTCTTTATATATCTATAGATATCTCTTATGTGTAGCAAATCATTGTTGCCACGCTTCCTAGACACAGTCGTCGTACTCGTCATCGTTCCTGTGATTTATACATCCTTTTGTCGTTCTGCACACGAGAGATATATTGTTACCAAAGACATCACTTTCTGTATTCCTTCTCTTTCTCTCCCTCCTTTACAAACCTCCGATGAAACCACCAAAATTTTAATGTGTCGCTTAAGAATCGCTCACCACAGTTCTCATCGCACGCCTCTCATTTTTTTGTACACAGTGTGCTGTTACTTTGTGTATTTGCTGTTGTACAAGACTGGAAATGGGAACACTATATTGCTCTACCATATATAACTATTCCGTGATCCCAGGGATGATCGCACCCATGCAGAGTTGAGCATCTGCCAATATTTGTCGTCTATTATCGACTTTAACCTTGTAAACAGGTTTTCACTCATAGAAAGATGGATGCACATGTAAAAGTTTGAGAAAAGTATATTTAGTAGTGGCAGCGATTTAAAATTCAATTTTCTTAGTTTGTTCGTAACTTTTATCATTTGTGGCTGGTGACTGTAATTTTTTGTATCAAGATTCGTATTTTGATCTGTTGAAAAATGATACAATTATCGGAGATTCGTAAGACAAGAAAAATTACCATATGCAAATATTTTGTGTGAAGAATTTATGGAAATAATTGATGTTTGATTTATGATTGGTGTTGAAATGCCTTAAAAATAAAAAAAATAAAATGAGAAGAGCTTCTGACTCGTATGAGAACAACGAACAAAAAACGCCAAATTGATTGATCGAGAAAAAGAGAAAGAGGGACGATTGGGAAGGAAAAAAAGCGAAACGGTTGCCCACAGAGGCACGTTTCCTTTCATGGCTTGTTATTATTGCTTCAGGCATATGTGGGCCAAAACGCATTGCAGATAAAAAAAAAGAAACACTTTCGAAGTTACGTATCGACGTCAAAAAACCTGGCCCCGGGGCGAGTTCCTGCATCTGTTGGGTGACGAGTTCTTTCTCTGTCATTTTTCTGGAGAACAACAGTTCTCGATATAGTCCGATAAAGGAAAGAGGGAGGAGTGTGAGGAGAATATTTCACGATAGAAACTACAGTTATTCTCATTGTTCGAGCGGGTGTGCCCACTCTCGTCGCGTTCGTTAAACAAAAAAGTTGCGTGCGAGGGATGCAAAAAAGATCAGGAAAGAAAGTGCACTCTGCGGTACACGCAAGGCTTACTTTACAAGTCCAAAAAATATGCAGGCGGTTTCGACATCATCTTCGGAAAAAGTCATTGATCGCTACACGCGAATCCCGTTTTTAAATTGCGCCACCTTGCATTGAAAAGCAGCAAAGTTGGTGGATTTTTTATTTTTAACGTTTTTCGATGTCAACAACGTGTTTCTTTCAAAGTTTACATTTTTTCTTCGTGTGCTATATCGTATAATTAATTTCTTTAAAATAATCATTTGAATTGCTCGAATTATTGATTTTGAAAATTGATTGAAAATAATTAATTCGATCAAGTCAAGGATTTATTTTTGATTATGATAATTTCTGGTTTTCAATATTGAATGTTTTATAATAACCGAACTGTCTCAATTCGATGAATCGATTTTATCAATTGTTTATAATCGATTGTTATCGATTTCTTATGACTTTATAACCATTGTTTTTCTCTCGCAGCATTGCTTAACCTTTCAACAAACATGTACACGTTCATACCATCAGTTAAGTTGGCCCGAGGTCATGCTCTTGGTATTTATGCATGCCGTCGGGTTTGTAGAATGAAGAATGTGCCGGTACCTCCCTGACCCACCTGGGGGCGGAATCGCGTACGCCCTAGCCGCCCCCGGGCGTATGAGGGCTGCACGTGTCGAGTATGCACCATCGGTAACGTGTACAATACACGCATATACGTTCATCTTCGAGAAGACTCGGTAACGCGATCGTTTAAACTTCTTACGATGTACGAACGAGTTAAAATACATTGTTTAACCAGAAATATGAGCGGAAAAGCTTTAGTAAGAATTGTGAACTCTGAAATAATTCAGAATCGAGACTCGAGCCAATTATTTGTTATGAATTCGATTGCAGATATCTTCATAGCGGTCTGTGGATGAACAAATGAGTATGTGTAGGAGATGAAAAAGCAAAAAAAAAACAATTAATCTCAAAATAAAAATGTGATGTAGCAAAAAACTATTTTTTTTTAATTTTGTTTTTGAAAATGATCATTTTGATGTATGACGTAATAAATTACGGGATACTTTCGTACGTGTGGTAAATATGTACATTTCTGACATGCACACATCTCTTGAGAGAAAAAGATAGAGAAACGAAAGAGTGAATAAAAGAAGAGGGAAAGAACTCGACTCTGCGCGACCGGTTCGAGGCGCCATTACTTTTTTCTTAGGGTCTTGCGGGGCTGTTCGCATCCGGCGTGTCTTCGGAACAATGCGTACCATCTATAGACCTCGCGTAATGACCGCGAGGCTTTCATTGTGTCTCTTGCTCGTTTCTCGTACTATATACACAGTGTACAACTGCAACGATTTCATATTTCGTTGTCTGCAAAGTCTTATGTTAAAAGAAAGTACAAGAAATTCAAATCAAGATCCAAGATGGCTGAGCTTTCAAACGTAAGAAACTTTGTTCAGAGCTTTGAAAGGTCGGAACTTCATAAGGTCACAAGTTTACGTGGTAACTTATTCGAATTATTAGTATCAATCGAACATTAACAGTTATGAGAATTCGAAGAGGATCCACAGACCCTTCTGGCTGATCGTTGGGCTCCTCGCTGAATAATGGAACATACGGGTTGTGCAATATCTATAAATGCATATGAATACCTACATCTATAGAACATATATAAATAAATGATGTGCATCAGTCCCGACGAAGAGCATGCGGTACGATGGTGTATATGGCAAGCTTGGGGGCACGGGTCCCCACGCGGACCCCTTACATGGTCCAGGTTGGGTCAGGGCGTGGTACCCGTTCACTCCCCAGGTGCGTTTCTCTCTCTCGGTCCCCGTGCTGGGACACAATGCACAATTCGTGCAGGAACACGACAACGTCCGACACGCCCAGATCTCCGGCAAGCGCCCTAATATTTTTCTATGCGCTGCTTCCACGTACATATACATACAAACACAAATACATAAAACTTTATACGTATATATATGCATAGCGGATGGCTCGCGCCCGCGACTATTCCTCGTAGTGCTTAGAGCGTTACAAAGATCGAGTTCTCCGAGGTACGTTTTTCCCTTTTTTTATTCCTCGTTCCTCTCGCTCATCCTGAACAGATGCACAACGATGTGTGCATATGTGCATAACTTTATATAGCTATACTGTGATCCGATATACTTTAAATAACGTCGCTAACGCCTCTTTCACCCCTCCGGTCCTAGGGACAACGAGAAGAAGACAGAAAGTGGGAGAGACAGAGGGATGACGAGAAAAGTAGCGAATCCCCCGACGACAAATATACGGGCTGGTTTCTCTTGGTTATTATACTCGTGGAAGAATCATTTTTGACCCTGTGGCTAACAAATCGGTTTTTAGGAAACACACGTATTTACAATGATGTACACACAATATACACGGTCTTTGGATTCCTTTTAAAGACAGTTTTCGCCGCATTTTAGAGGCTGTAACAAATATGTATTATACACATTAGAGCAACATTATACGCTGGTATATATGAATGAGGGATGTGGTGGCTTGTTTCGCGTCAGTGCAAATGTATTATGTACGCGCCTTACGCATTTTATTTTCATATTATACCATTGTAATGTACCGGCATCGACACGGACGCTACATTACACCTCTTGGTAGTTTTTTTTTAATGGATTTTTTTTTTCTTTACGCGTACGACGATCTGATGAATGCGTTCCGATGTACCGCACAAGTAATCCTCAAGAGACCTGTGCATATAGATACGTGTGTATTTCATAAGAGTATCGAGGTGAGAATGCGAATGGAAATGCGCGATGCATTGCGCGCAACCTAAAGGTGCAATTTAGCGCGGGGGAAGAAAAGGAAAGGTGAGCGCCTGTACGCGAATATATCGTCTCTGCAGCATCATGCTGGACAGATAGGAAGAGAAAGAGACAGAGAGGGAAGAGCGAGACTCGAGAGAACAATGAGATCGTAATACACGAACCGTTCGAGGTTCAGAGATTAACGAGACTCTGTGAGCGTGTCCTGTGCACGCCCTCTCTCTTTCTCTCTCTCTCTCTCTCGCGCTCTACGTAGAACAAGAGTTTTTCTTCTCTCTTACTCTATTTTGTGCGAGAAAAAAATATAAGTTATCTGCTTTTTGACAGAAAGAGACAAAAGCAGAGAGAGAGAGAGAGAGAGAGACGATAGAAGACAGTTCAGAATAAACTTATCGGAGGGTTGTACAGACCATAAATTCCGCCCATGTTTCGTTTGCAAAATCGACTGAAACACAACGTTATATTTGACATGGTATTGACATGGTATGCTGATAAACTTATTTTTTCATCAGTTCGAGGTAGAAAGACGTATGGGTCGATTTATGAGTATAAATTTACCATCTCTCTGACGCTTACCTTGAGCGATATGCACATTTGTGATGGCGGTATTGACGTGCGAGCAGATGCCACGATATCGAGATAGTCCCGTGTATCATGCGGTCTCGCGAAACCAGATGACTCGCAGACGTTGAGGAAAAAAAGCAGAAGTCGAAGGAAAAGGAGAAAAGAAAGAAAAATAAAGAAAAAAGCTTGCTCAGCTTTGCAGCAGACTGGACGGTAGTTGTTGTGCGTTACCGGTATACACTAACAATCGATATATAAATGGGAATAAAAGAAATATAAGAAAGGAGGACGGAGAGAGAGAAAGAGTGAGAAGAAACATAAGAGAGAAAGAGAAAGGCCACGCGGCGATGTGCAATGTGTGTGACGCACTGGGTATACGACGACCGTTGACAAAGCATGCATTCATGAATATACACGAACGCGATGTGAGCGACCGCAAAATTTTGCGATTTGTGTATGTGCCTTTTTTCTGACCTCGTTTTCTCGAAGTGCTGTGAAAACTTATTAAAGACGAGAAAGCAAAAATGTTGAACGGAGGAAAAATGAGAAGGACACAAAAATAGAGGAAGCAAACGTTAACGAACGTATAACCCGCATTCGTAAATTCCAAGTAAAACAAAATGGGCGTTTTCCTCCTAGTCGATAAAACCTTATATTCATTTATCTATATATATATTCATGTATTTATGGATATGGAGCGCGAGTTTCTAGGGTTTGTTCGATTTCCGTACACAGCAAAGTTTTACGGGAACGCCATCAAAAGTATGTTTATAAGCTCGACCGGAGGAGCCGGCTATTATAATTTTCCCCATAGCTAAGGAAATTGCGAAGTCTCTACGATAAATTTACTAATTCGTCGCGCGTATTAAATTCGGTACAATGGAGAGAAAAACGTCGAGCTTGCGGCGAACTCGGTGCAAACTTTAATTCCTTTTCTATTATTTCAAACTTGTTCTCTTCATAAATTTTCTGATGGAATTATCTTTTCATATCCATAAGTGCATAAATGTAGAATAATAATTTTCTTATTTTCAAAAAAATTCAAATTTTAGTTATAATTTATTTTTCTGTGCACCATGTGCATGGCGAAATTCCTCAACCGAAACGGCGCCGTTGCGACATTCTCATGAAACGACTCGTCACTCGCTTATTGCACCTTGTATAAATATCTGCACTATTATTATACTATTACCCCAATATTGTAGGGGATTTTGCATGTGCAGGTAAAAGAGTTTAAAACCTAAAAGTTACTCTTTGCTAGGGATATGCATAAGGATATTTATATATAAATATAACTGTATATATGTATAAAAGTTTTCTCGCATCGGTTGTTCGAGTCCAACAACATCCGAATGCATTGTAGCGCAACGTGTCATTTCTAGCAATGTAACGTAAGTACGCACGTAACAATAAGACCCGTCGTGTATAGACGTTTAATTATCATAGAGTAATGTCTAATGACATATATTAGAGACTGCCTGGGTCACCATATGGGAAACCTTTTGTCCCTCTGTAATAACAGTCGGGGACGGAAAGAGTTGTGCACGCGTACATTGCGTTCCGAGAGCAATACCGTTCTCCATCTCCTCCTCCTCCACTTTTCGTTTCTTCTTCCTTCGTTTCCCTCATCATTTCAAACACGACATATCATATAGATTGTGGTTAATAATACGACGTATTGTATGCGTCGTATCCATCTAGCGATTCAGTTATAAAGTGAAACTGCAGTGTAGTCATCGTCCACTTAAGGTAGGTCGTGAGCAAAGAGCACTGTGAATGTTTAATTTGAAAAAAACCCTTTTTTTACACACTTTCCGACTGGTCACCGGAAAGTCGCACAGTCTATACTTAATAGCACGGGGTTCATACAACCTGGTCACAATTATCAACCGTCAATTATTCGCTAATTGATTTACCGCGGCTTGCTGACTTTCCGAGAGTTCCGAGTACCAATTAATTTTTCAATATTTTTTTCTCCTTTAGTTTCCTAGATATACGAAGGGTATTTTACGGTGTCTTTGCTTTTTTGCTCGGAAATAAATGATAACAAGTACTTTTTCAATTAACCTACTTCGAAAGGAATGGAAAAAAAAAATCACAGTAAATATTGACTGAATGAGAAAGAGGATTAAAAATAACTAGTTATATATAAATAAGGATTTCAAAAAGTGTATAATTATTTATTACATTCGTAGTACACAAGGAAACAATTATTATTACAAATAGTTGCACTCAATAATTTGATGCTAATTAAATTGTGATTGATGTGTCGTTAGCTCGTCTTGGATTAATTTTTAATAGTATTAGTTGTGGAGTTTCGTTTATTTCCGGATGGCCAACGACAGTTGAATTTATCAGTGTATAACGCCATTGTTATTTTCTTCGTCGCACGGTATCCATGTTATATTTGTATGTTTAAAAAAATTTTCGTCATCCCTATGCCCCGCAACTGTCTGTTTCGTCGAGGTTCGTATATCTTTCTTTAGTTTCACTCCCCTCAAGTGAATCATACCGTGGCTGCGTGCCACTGATTACCGTAATTCAGGATTCCTGTTCCGGTATCGGTTGCTAATTATAATCATCGATTTCTATACGTCACTTCCTTGCTATACATATACGCAGCCATATAAATAAATACGTTATGAACGATGCCATTGCCCGAAGTAACTAACCACTATGCGCCTCCCGTACATTCCCCTTTTTCCTTTCTCTCTCTCCTTCTTTCTTTTATAAATTTGTCGTACCAAGAAGACAACCGTTTCTGTTACGCAAAACGAGGTTTTTCAGACACATATTCTTACAGTGACATGTGGAGCTGCAATGTTTTGTCAGAGCTTAGTGTGTGACCATCATTTTTCTACTTTCCCATCGTATCACTCGTCGTTTTACATCGTTTGTAAAATATCTAACGATCCTTCATGTCTTTCTAGATCAAAATATGGTCCAGCCTTAACCTCTAGATCTGTATGCCATTCTCACGTAAACCGCTATTTTTGCGTACATTTTTTTTGTTGTCACTAAAGAAAGTTCGTCATTCATCAGGAAAGAATTATCGACCAACTGCTTTGCTTTTTTCTTCGTCCTTCGTTCTCCTTTAATAAATGACACACTTCACTCCGTTTGTCCTCGATACATACCTGTGAAAAACTTAGTGGCAAACCTCAGAGCTCAATGCAAACTTTGGTTAGTCAAAAAGTCAACGTGGAGGGTCTCGAGTACGTGAATAAATAAAAGACTCCAAGGATGGACCCTGGCAAAGCAGTTTCATTGGAAAGGTCCGAGTTCAAAGGGCGAGCTTGAAGCACGTCCTGTGGTGTAACTCAAAGTGCGCTACTGTTGTAGACGAATACTTTTTGTTGTCGAACTCGTGAGCTCAGCGTGAATGAATTCACGCGAATGAGTGAACCCTCGTGCCACACGACCTATTTTTTCACAAACAAACAAAAAAATAGCATCGATTTAACGGATTTTTCAGAGACAATGCGACAATACTCGAAGTCACCACTAAACTGTCGTGTTTGGCAGAGGAACCCAAACTATTGAAATTTATGGTTCTGGATCAATGTCCAGTTTACAGAAGAATAATACCAGATCAATTTTTCCACACGTTCCCACGTAAATACTAGAGTCTCGAGACCACACACAAAATCTTGAAAATTTGTCAGCTCCGTGCTTCGAAACCATAGGACAAATATTTATTCCCTGGGCAGGTATTTGGGGCAGCTTGTTTTGAAGATGTGAAAAATTGAGGGTATGTTTGAAAAGTAAACTATTGAAGAGCTACGAAGAAAGGCTCGCTGATACATTCTGAAGAGTTTACTCAAATATTTAATCGCAGAAGTCAAGAGAGAATACTTGAAAGAAATATGTTTGCAGATGTACTCGAGACTTTCATGGGTTTCTCGGATCATCTGTTTTCCTATGCCATATATACATAGAAAGAGAGATTCACGGAAGCGAAAATTGGCTAAGTGTTTGTTTGCACATGTACTTAGGAGTGTCTTTGCAGCAAAACAGGGATTTATTGGCATAGGGTGAAGAAACGAGTGCAAAGTACACAAAAGTGTGAGAGTTGCTTGTAATACTTTGGTGATAATGTGTTTATAATTGTGTACGAAGAGAGATAATATTCATACAGTGTGGAAAGAAGGTTTGAACGGTAATCGTAGAAACAAATCCCCTTGGGACTTGAGGGAAAAAGAGATTCACTGGATCTGAGAACTTGGGTACAAAAATATTATAATGCGTTGGAACTATATATATAT
>JABSMR010016850.1:0-18036 GCA_018902295.1 Dusona sp. PSUC_FEM 10030013
AAAAACTGAATTAAATAAATATTTTTCAGCAAGACAAGAATTTGATCAAATTTCTGTGAGAATCAGTTAGCAAATACTATAAATAATCATGGCACTCATAGATTTTGGTGGTTGCATATTTCATCACGCAGTCATATACCGGAAGACCAGAAAAACATAGAAAATTTAATTACCTAATTGTCTCAATGCCAACTACCTCTAACGATCGATAAATCAGGAATATGATGAATGGAAATCTGAAATCGAAAAAACGAACGAAAAGGGTTAAAAATTGAATCGAAGGGAAATAATTGTAAAGAAAATTTAATTAATTGAAGTCAGTTAGCAAATACTATGAATAATCACGGCATTCATAGATCTTGGTGGTTGCATATTTCATCATAACAAACAATAAAGCTAAGTTGTTAATTAAACATTTTGCTTATTAACTAAATAAATAAAGGCAAATTACGAGCTCACCTGATAGATGAATACGGTCCGCGTCGTCAGCCAGTCCTGAAACAATTATAGAAAAAAATAGTGTTATAAAGGCGATTTCTACAAAACTGTATTTTCATTTTTTATCGTCTGTACATTCAGTTAGCAAATACTATAAATAATCACGGCATTCATAGATCTTGGTGGTTGCATATTTCATCACAACAAACTACTTAACAATTTTTTTCAACGTTAATTGACCAATATTCAGCTAGCTCATGAATTGAATTAATAAAGCTAAAATTACCGGCTCACCTTATTTCTGTTCCGTCTCTCGTTCTTAGCGAAGTCTGAAAAAATTATAAAAAAATTTACAATTCGTTCCTCTAAATGTTCGTTTATAAATTTGAGGTTTCATTTGTATGTTCAGCTAGCAAATACTATAAATAATCACGGCATTCATAGATCTTGGTGGATGCATATTTCATCATAATTTCTCGCAACGACAATTAACTTGGAATTTAAAAACATTAGTAAAAGCTCACCTTAATTGTTAAGAGGGAAACTGTAGTAGACTCGAATGTCCGGATGATTGGACTCTGAAAAAAACACTAATGTGAATAATTGCGACGAGAGACGGAACAACAGTTTGGACCAAACTTACCTCGATTTTTCAAGTGCGATCAAATAATTATCAATGATGGAACGTAGCAGGTTTATGCAAAACGATTGAAAAACGATTACGACATTACCACGGAACAAAGATGAAAATGATTTCTCATGTTCTTAAGCCTTGAGGTATACTTGGGGTCTGGAATACTCCAAACAAAGTTTAAGCCAGAATTTTAACACCTGGTTTTATGAAGAATATTTTTTGTAATTAAATATATTAGTTTTTTTTTTTATAAAAAGTTCTGTCTTATTAAGGAACACTTGAAAATGAGACAGAAATTGTTTCAAGCCTTCATATTCGTTACTTTTAACTGGACAACAGTTTTGAAATGCTGGGGTCCTCCAGACCCCGTGTAACCTTTGCAGGGATCCAATAATCTGTGTTCTTTGGTAAGTGGTAAGCTTTGAATATTTATTAAATATTTTATTGACGGAATCCATGAATTAATCGGCCTTTTTAGGAGCACGAGTCTTCTTGGCTGGCAAAGGTTTTTGTGATTGGAGAACAGCACTGGCACGACGCAATGCAACCTGTAGATTGACAAATAGAATCATATGAGCAAATTGAACGTTTTGAAGCCGCATCTTGCTCCAATTTTCAATTTATAATCAGAATTTTTTTATTGAGCAAAATTATAGGAATCAGTCGAACCTTGGTGAGATCCCGACGGTATTTGTTGGCCACAAGGAGAGTCTTCAGCTTGTAGAGAGATCTGCGTGCTCCTGCTTTCATGGTGCGTCTGACCGTTGCCTTGACAGGCTTGAGCGCTGCCTTCGGCTTCTTGTAGACAACCGTGAATCCTTTTTTATCCGGAGTGTCTACCACGCCAACGCTTTTGCGGTGGACAATTCCGGAGTAACGGTAACTACTGAGGTTGGTCAGATTGTTTGGTTCCTAAAAATGCCATTTCAAGTATAAGAAAGTTCACGCTGAGATAGGCAAAGTGCTATTTCAGCACAGACGCAAGCTTGATTTTAAGCAAAAAAACAGCAGTTTCCAATTTTTTTTTTTCAATTTATAGCCAAAACAGAGGTTTTTTAAATGCAATTTCTTTATAGAGCTGTATCACAGTTGTGTACCAGTTTTTTTAAATGAAACAAATTGGCAGCATTTATCAAAATGTATGTTTGTAGCCTTGAAAAAGCATTGGGTAATTGCCGCAATAGTTGCCGGATAAATTTTTCTTTTTCAACTATTTTTTGCCAATTTTAAGGCCTTGCCCCATTAACGCTCATTTTTTTCCTTTGGATGCTGAAGAAATAAGTTAAGATAGTTCTCAAGTAACAATTTTTTTTTTTTTTGCTAGCATTCTTGTTCCACGAAAGCGTGCGTCGTTGCGTAAATATTCAACCGCATATAATTTTCAAGCTGTATCGTACTCACTGTAGAGAAAGGTTTGCTTATGTTTCTCTTCTTAAGAAGGAAAGCACTGTTGTTGCGGATAATCATCCAATTCAAGTGGGACGACATGATGAACGATCTAGAATACAAAAAATTCAAATTTTCAAACTTCCAACCGTAATATTGCCTCTAAACTACGTAGAAGTGAGGTTAGAAATTTTGAAAAATGAAAAATCGTTGCTGCTCGCTGTGGATAATACTATTTGGTTGCAAATAGGAAAAAAGGGAAAGTCGCAAATAATTTTTGAATAATAAGAACACTTTATAGAACCCCGTAAAACGTTAAAACAATAAAATGTTGTAAACGCGACATGTGTAAAATTGACACATGTGCTTTTCACCACGAATATCGCTATTTACGAATGAAATGAATTCAATACATTATTAAAAGAAAGAAAAAACAACAATGAAAGACACCAATTAATTTCGAATATTTTATATTATTCGAGCAATAATATCGAATCGAATAAAAATGTAATTTCCTCACCTCGTGCGTCCAAGAGCAGCGAGAGGAAAGAAACTCTCACAGTAGGAGAGGAAATGTCGTGTTCAAACGACGACTTTTATTATTTCGAAAATTTTTCAAAAATCTATTGGAAATTAAAATAAATTCATATTTACGAATAAAATGAATTTATAATTGCATTCAAATGTTTTTTTGACATTTATGAACAAATCGTCGGTAAAATATAAACTTTTATGTGACTCTCGTTGTTTTCGTGAAACTGGACGCGACGGAAATCTCCGAACCCACTTCCGTTATGTCACTGGAGAGGCGCAATGTTGTTTTTCTCAAAGTAAACAAATCCACCGAAACATCAGCCTGCTAAATTCCTTTCGTCGAACTTTCGTTTTTATTTTTTTTTCGTTAATTTATAATAAAAAAAAATGGCAAGCGACGATCACAAGAAATTAGCGAATTTTATAAAATCAACGCACAATCAATTGCGAAAAGAGTCTCGTCTTTACGGGCCGATGGAGGCATGGGAGAGGCATCTAGCTCGTACGGAGGTCCTTAAGGTTAGATCGCGTGATGAAACCCGAAAAATTGGCAACTCAATGAGGGTTGATTTGAAAATTGCAGAATTACGCGGCAACGATGCGGGAATTAGCGACGAATCACTGGAAGGAGAACGAACAAATTATGGAAAATCAGGAAGGAACAGCAACACACTGTAGAAACCAATGGATAAGGTCACGATGTTATGATTATTTTTTTAAAGGAGGAAAAGTCAAATTTGATCAGAGAGAAATAAATATTAGGTGTAAAATGGATGCCGTAGGGCTTAGTGTCGATAATAACGAATGTTTAGACGTTAAGCATATTCCGAATGAAAGTAGAGCAATTAGCGGAACTAAGATAGGATTGTTGGACGTAGGAAGTTGTTACAATCCACTGGGTACCGAAGAAATGTTTTGCGTTACTCCAATCGATATCGCTCCATCAACTCCAAACGTAATTCAATGTGATTTTCTCAACGTACAATTAGCCTTGGAGACAATATTGTCCAGCGACAAAAAAAGTATAGAAAAGTTAGGAAAAGAGTCGTTTGACGCGGTCGTTTTTTCTTTGCTTCTGGAATATTTTCCCTGTCCCAAGCAGAGATTCGAATGTTGTAAAAAAGCTTACAATTTGTTGAAAGAGCGTGGAATATTGATTGTTGTAACACCAGATTCCAGTCACGTTGGTGCGAATGCAAAAATTATTAAATCCTGGAGGCTCGTCTTGTCCAGACTGGGTTTCATGAGAATAGTTTACGAAAAATTGCGACATCTTCATTGTCTCGTATTTCGAAAATGCATCGACAAAACCGTCGCTGCTAGATGGTTTGAATTACAAATTATTCACGAGGACGACAAGTATCTTAGTTGCGATGATAAAATTTACATTCCACAAGATTTTTCGACCGTTGTCGACGCACCCGAGAAATCGGGAGAAAACGTTGAGTACGATCGCAAGGAATTGGTCGACTTTTTTAACGAGATGCCTGGGTCTTCCAATATGTTTGAATAAATTAATTTGAAGCGTTAAAAGGAGCAGAAAAAATTATCATTCATTCCACAATAATAAGGTAATTTGGTAATTTTAACAATTGCCGCCCGTCCACGCCGCCTAGCGGTCACACGCGGCAAAACTCTGCGCGCTCGGTATGCGCAGTTTCCGGCGAAAATAGAGAAGAAGACTCGCTGGGTGATTTTTTTTTGCGGTTGTTGGGGCAGTGTCGCCCACGAAGACTGCGGCTTTTCGGAAGAAAAAAAGGCGGCGATAATACGGAGAGAGAGAGAGAGAGAGAGAGAGAGAGAGTGAGTGGGAAAAAAGTATAGCGTCCTTCCTGTGATTCGTGAATAAAGTAAATATAAAGTGAACTCGATAAATCGTTTTAAAAGACACGCGTTAGCGTCGTTTTTAACACGATGACCGTCGCCGTGACAGATTCTTCGGCGGTAGTCTCGTATTCGTGAAATTTTCGGTGTTACCTCGCACCGGGAAACAAACTAACCTACAAATTTCGTGCGCTATACGATTGAAAAACGTAATACGAACGAAATGGCGGTTGGTTCGACGAAAGTCGTACAAGTTACGAATATCGCCCCCCAAGCAACCAAAGATCAGATGCAAACGCTCTTTGGTTATTTGGGCAAAATCGAGGACATCAGGTTGTATCCAACTATTCGAGACGTCGCTGTGCCTGTCCAGTCTCGAATATGCTACATCAAATTTCACGATCACAGCAGCGTCGCTGTTGCTCAACACATGACCAACACTGTTTTCATCGACCGGGCTCTTATTGTTATACCTTATCAGAATGGTGATATTCCTGATGAACAAAGAGCACTGGAACTTACGAACAATGGCACAGTTGTACCAGGTACAATCGCATTATTATACACATCACTAATATTATTAAAAAGTGCAGGATTGGAACGCAAAGAGAAATATTTTTCCATCTTCACTTTTCAAATTGTTATAAAGCTAATTGTTTTTTTTTTTCTTTTTAATTTAATAAACTTAAAGATAAATTTTGTAATTCAATCGATCGCCTGTACGTGCTGGGTCTGAGAGACCCATGCAACTTTAGCGTCAAACGTTCCAGCGATTCATCTACTTTTTTCATGCGTTTGATCAGTTGCGCGTCAATTTGGTTGATAGAAATTGATAAAATTTTCCTTTTTCTCTCAAGATGTAAAGATGCGACGATAAAGTCAACTACGTGAATTTCAATGCCATTAACTTTACACCCCTAAAATCTATTTTTCTGAATTTAAACCTTACTACGGGGTTGAAAATGACCCTAATCTTCTCTGTGGCCCAAAATGTTCCTCGTCTGCTATTATAAGGTTTAATTATACACAATTCTCTTGGTTTTTTTATAACGAAGAGAATGGTACATGACAGAGTGGAACTTGGTCAATATTTAATGAGCAAAACTAAAGCAAAGGAAAGTTTTGAAAAATGCAAAAAAGAAGTTTTTTTTACCAAAAAAAAAAGTTGAACTCATACTCTACCCCTTGTGGGGGTTCAGGGTTGAAGTATACACTTCCCTGTTGTAACATAAAAGCTACATAGGCTCCCGCCTACCCCAGTGTTTTGCAACAGTTGCTAAATCGAAAGTAAAGGACTTTGAGTTTCGAAAGACAAAGAAAAATGAAATCACTTTTGATTATTCTTTCTATACAGGAGTTGCTTTTCCTATCAAACGTTTGCCCATGAAATTATAAAATTTGAATCAAAATTTTGTATTTTTTGCGAAATGGCAGAAATCCGACTAGAGGTAAAGTCCGGATTTGGCTTAAAATATTGTTATTTTTTTTATTTATAAAAAGAAAATTGATATCAAAAGAAAATCCTTTGAAAATGATTCGATAATTATGCAAAGATTCTCTGTTCCAAATTTCGTCCCATTCGGATGTTTAGCTTTCGAGACACCATAGTTACTGTTTTCAAAAATACAATTTCGAGACAAATTATTAAGTATAAAGTGCATTTCAAACCGAGATGAAAAAATGTTCTCATACTAACATTCGCTCATTCATCCTTGGGAAATTTGCATAAATTAATCGAGTTTGGGCTCAAACTTTGTCCAGGGTATTTCGGACCCCGAGGATACTTTGTGTGCTAATAATACATATTTCTGTATTTAAGACACAGTACCAAATGCTGCTGAGAGGTTTTAGTGCTAAATGTAAACGATAATTCCCTTAAAACAGGCAACTGTAGCAAAAACAACTAAGTATTCAGCCCGTTCTTATCACAATTTAGTGCTTGGGAATTTTTCTTTCCATTTCTCAGCAGAAAATCATTCTATGGAAAATAATAAATAAAGAATTTTTTTCTTCACATAAATGTCGTTTATTAAAGTTCTAATTTTTGCTATTGAACGCAACAAACTTAGCAGATGCAAAAACGTGTTTTCTGAATGATTTCGAGAAAAATCAATGTTTTATTTGATTAATAAAATGAATTACGTTGTACATTGAAAATGTGTCGCAATGTTTAATAATTAAAATTGAATTTAATTCAAATTTCGTACATCTCGAACTCGCTGCAATTATTTTCTAATGAAATTTATTATTCGGTTACTAGGACTGTATCCATCGGAGCCGAAACTGCCCCCAAACGTGGTGAACGCGATAGAAGGAATACCTCCGAATCACGTAATAGCAACAATCGATCCCAAGCTGGACGCGAATGGGTTACCGGGATATCCTCATCTTCCGGGGCACTTGGACAGTCGTAGGATCGAGGAAATAAGGCGTACTCTGGTAGTCGGGAACCTCGATATTTCGGTATCGGTGGACCAGCTGTTAGACTTTTTTGTGAGCAACGGCGTCGAGATTAAGTATCTTAGATTATGTACTCGTGATTCTGACACGGAGCATTACGCGCTTCTGGAATTATCGGAACAATCGAGCGTTGTTACGGCATTGCAATTGAACGGTAAATTATTGGCGGAAAAGCCGATTAAATTGTGTCATTCGACACAGGCGATCGCAAAACCGGAAGCGAAGAGTAATGAAGCTGCGCAGAAAGAGATTGAGGAGGCGATGTCGAGGGTGAAGGAAGCTCACAATTTGATATCAGCAGCGATCGATCCGGTAATCGGTATGTTGTCGAAGGACAAGCGAAGTCGTAGCGGTTCGCGGGGTCGTAAATCGCGATCGCGTTCGAGAGGACGAAGTCGGCGTTCAAGATCGCGGAAGCGATCGCGGTCTCGACACAGAAGATCACGTTCGCGGCATCGTCGTAGATCTCGATCAAGATCAAAACGTTCACGATCGAAAGAACATCGAAGAAAATCGGCTTCGAGAAGACGAAGTAGTTCACGAGGACGCCATCGTTCGAGGTCAAGGTCACGGAGATCAAGATCAAGACGCTCGAGAACGCGATCCAAGGATCGGAAGAAGAAATCGTCACCCTCGACACGTCGCAGGAGTCGATCAAGGTCGCGCAGCAAACGCTCGAAATCGAAGACGCGACGCTCAAGATCAAAGTCCAAATCTAGATCTTCCAAATCTAAATATTCGGAGAAGAGCAAGGACAAGGAAAAGCGAGATAAGGACAAATCTGACAGCAATGGAAAAAAAAGCGACGGAGATAAAGATCGAAGCGAGAAAAGCGACCGAGGAGACAGAAGCGAGAAAAAATCGAGCAGGGACAAAAAAGCGGATAAGGAATCCAAGTCCGAGGAAAAGTCACGGGGCGGAGGGTCCGATTACAGCGACAGCAAGGACAAAACCGAGTCCGAAAATTGATTTATTTCTTTCTTTGTTTTTCTTCCATTTATTCCTATTTAATAAGGCCCTTTGCGAATTCGAGGTAGAGTCGTGTACTGGCGTAATTGTCCCAATAAAGTAATAATGCAAATTTTCCCGAGTTTTTGTCTTCAATGTACAGTCACCCGTTTCCATAGGATATCAACAACTGTAAAGTATAAAAGGCATTATCCCTCGATGATCTCGCTTCATAGAACTTCCGGGCTGGCCACATATGGTTATAATGACTCCAGCATTTTTTTACGGAATCTAATACTTAAATGGTAAAAAAAAATTTTTTAATCTTGAAAATGTCACTTTTGAGAACTTTGTACTTGAAGAAAAAACAACTAGAGTGGAATAAAGCCCGCGTGACCAGAAAGGGTTAAAAAACTAAAAAACTAGTTTTGATCATTGGAACTTAAAAATGATTTTTTGTATTTAATTTCGAAATTTTCGAAACTATCCAATTATTTTTCATTCCATTGTGTGAGTTTGTAACGAAAATTTGACGAAACAATTTAAGGAGGGGCCAAAAAAACTTGTTAAATAAAAAAGTCGTTGAATTTTAATGATGGAAAGTTGGTAAAAATCGAAGGAACATCTTACTGGAAGAATGCCGTAAAAATTGTAAGATCGATTGATTTTAACGTCTTACACAATAATAACGATATTTATTCAAATCCTATAAGTATAATTCAATACATAACAAATAACACGATACACGCCGATAAAGCTTTGTTTGGTAAAACAAAAGGGAGGAGGAAAAAAGAAATAAAATGAAGGGAAACATTATCAGACATTGTCACCTAAGAGTTGTGGCTTAGAGTGTTTGCTGCGTCTTGTATTATGATAAAGATACGAGTGTACGCGTAAGCTGTTGCTGTTTTTGTATGTATTGCCACAAAGTTTACACGTGAGACTTTCGAGGGGGCCGTGAATGTAACGTACGTGCAATTTGAGATTTTCTTTTCGCGTAAAATGTCTTAAGCACCATGGACACGAGTACATTCGAACGACTTTGCCCCTATCGATCCGCAACGTTGGTCCAATCTCGGAGACAACCCTCAACGTTGTTTCCAGCGGCAAAGAACCGCCCGGTAATCCTCTGACTGTTTTTTTCCCTCTTGAATAACTCGCCCCTTCGCAGTTCAAATCCTTTGATTCTTTTGGTTGATTTTCGATTCCTAACGTATATATATTTATGTATGCATTTTTTTCTTGTTTTTTTTCTCTTTTTTCATGTATAAACTAAAAACGTGGCAAAAGTTTGGGTTTTTAAAGAAAAATAATATATCTTCCAGTCGAGTAAGATCTTCCGGCTGGGCTTACCTAGATTTTCCCTCTCGCAATCCTGGCCGTAAGGAAAACTCGAGCCAAAGTCTTGGGAAGAATGATTGTTCGTGTTTAGCCTGAAGTTCAACGGTTCTTCGGTGTTGTCCATTTGTGCTCGCACTTCGGAAGTGTAATCCAATGGTTCTTCGTTCATCGTCGCTATTTGACTCGTTTTGTCGTCAGTGTTTTCGTGAAAAATTCTGTTTATCGAGTGCATTACATTTTCCGTGTCCGAATCAGCTTCTGAATGTTGAAGAGCTTTGCTGGATGTGACTTTTATACACGATTTCTCGACTCTAACGGATGGAGACTTTTCACGATGGGGAGAACCAACGGAATCTTCCAATCTCTGCGATACCGTCTCTTCCATATTTTGTTCCTCCAAATCTTCGCACATCTCTGTTTTCAATGAATCTTTCTCTTTTTTATTATCATCCGAGACGAAAGATTCGTTACGCTTCTCTGTTGTCAGGCCTTTTATTTGTAGGGTTTCGGCGAGCTTCAAAAAACTTGATATATCTTCCTGCTTTATGTTCACTTCGCCTTGATACATGAAATGCAGCATTGCTGACAAATCTCTGTAATTCACATCCTTCAATATCACTATCGGATGCTTGCAAGTATTTCCCTGTAAAAATAAACAATAAAAAGTTGTAGTTTTACAAATTGAGCGTCTGATGATTAGTGCATTTTTTTAATCAACATTTCTATCTCTGGAATACAAACAAAATTATTTCTTCAAATCTTCAATTTTCACATGTAGCAGTTTTTAAAGAATTAAATTTGCATCGCTCCAATGATGTAAATTTCAATACTTTTTTTTTTTTAAGGAATTCAGAAACTTTGCTTTTGGACAAAAAACTGAAAAAATTCAGTCATCTTTCAATAGTTACAAAAATTCAAGATCAATAATAATCATTCCAACAAGTTACTAACACATCGTCGACAAATGATCAATTATTTTCTACGTCATGTGAAATTACTTTGGTCATTTTTAAATGCGTATCAATTTTTCCAAATCTTTTTTTTTATTTTTTGGATAAATTTGTTTGTTTTTAATTCATAAAAAATCACATGTCGTACATGTTTTTGTAAAAACATACAACGTCATAAATACGAAATTTCTAGAACTTCGAACAAACAGTTCATTAACTCTTGCTTACCACCTAGGGGTGGATTACATCCCAGCAAGGAAGCAGCAGCAAGGAGGTGTGACAAGTAAGGGTTAATGAAGGAAATTCTAGAAATTCAGCTAATTCATTTTGAACTACAAAAAAAGAACATTCGATTATTTGGTGAACAATTTTCATGAAAACAATTCCATAATAAATTCTGAATACTCTTATTATCGCATATTAATGTTCGTGGCTCCTCGGCTATGGCTGAATTTTCATCGCATCTTTAAATCATTGCCAAGTTAGAAAAAAGAAATATCGAGGCTTGAAAAAATGTGTGGATCATTTTCACGTATAAGGTAAAATGGGTTTTGCTCGAAAACAAATATATAAACGTGTTAAGAAAAATGATGAATTTTCATAACTTTTGAAATAGAATTTAGCTTCAAACTTTGCCAGGGGTATTTTAGACACGGAGTAAACCTTAAGCATTAAATTGCAATGTAAAATTGAAACAAACCATCGCACTGCACTTACCTCAAAGAGTTCTCTAAAATAAGAACTACAGACGGATAAGATAAGCTTGTGAGCTCTAAGAATTTGACCCTCGGCGGTAAGAGTTACGTCAACAAGATGTTCATCCGTCAAAAGTGTGTACAAGCCGGAAGACAAATTAGTTGGAAAACTATTCCAAACGAGTGAGAATTGTTCACCCGCCATGATATTATTTGACGTTATAATCTGGACAAAAAATATAAACGAAATGTAAAAAACGTAATAAATGTTTTTTTTGCGAACAGACAAAGAATTGACAATTGCTTCTTTTCTTCTGTCTCCACACAAATGGCCACTGTCAACATTTCCTTGTTTCGTATTTTTACAAACAATTGACGACAATGAAAGTCACACGTTGTTTTGTTTTTATGTACGATTTTCATGTGGAATGTTTGATTTCGAAAATATTTTCAAAATTTGATAAAACGTCACGATTTATTTACCTGGATGTCACGAATGACTTTATCCTAAATGACCGTAAAAATGTACGTAATTCGTCATCGACACGCGCACCGATCCCGATAATACTTTGTTTGCGAGAACGATATTTTTTTTAACGTAGAGCAATTTTTATGAAATGTATTATTAATGAAGATTAACGTATTAAATGGAAAAAATAGAGTTTGATCGGTTAAACAATGATCTCGTGATGTTTCGTGACATTTTAGCGATATCGTATAATTCAACGTTTCATTATGTGCGTACTTCAAGTTTTTGTTGCTCGTAACTATATGACAATGATGATATTCGTATAATTCGAGTCGCGTTTGCCGAGACATAACGCATAACTATTCCATGAATCATAAGATGTATGCATTCGTATATATAACATATTTAAGGTGATGTTATAGTATGTGTATGTATACACATGTGAATTTTGTGCGAAGCTGCAGCAGAAGATTATGTGTGTACACGTCGTAGTCGTCGTCCTCTCTCTCTCTCTCTCTCTTCCCCGCCACGCGTGTCCCGTGCTTTTTCGTTTTCCCCCCTTTTTCTCCCACCCCCTGTGATACCGTGGAATATGCGTGCTCGTATTCACACGAGTGCAGCAGCATCGTTTCTATTGGATATGATGCACTTGCTACTTTTTCTCTTTTCATCCTTTTTATATCGCTTCTTCCGAATGTGCAACCATATGCAACGCGTGTGCATATGAAAATGGGCGGCACAAAGTGCAATTCTTACAACCAATCGGATTGTTTCCCATATAAAATAAATAAGAGCGGGAAATTATTCGAATTCAGAAACAACAATTATTCCATGCGAATTGCACATTTTTATTCGAAACAGAAATGAACATAATCCAACGAATTTTTGTTTTAATTAGATCGTTAATAAAATTGACATTATTTCGAGCCTGCTCTACAATTTTTTTACGTCTAACAGACTTCTATTTTTTTTTGGTATAATTTTCATTCAACAACTGCTTTTCTAACGCACGTGATCTATTTTTTAACGATCTTGCCATTTTTACTCAACGAGTGCGTGCGGATGACTCACGTAGTCTCTTCTTTACCGCTTTAAAATAAAAAATTACGAAGCACCGAGAGAAAATTACAATTTTTTTTTTTTGTACAGCAAAATTGTAATTTGGGTCCTGGCTCTCAGTGAACCTGGGTGAAGTTGATGTTTACATTAAGACGATCGGTGGTTCAGTCGTGGGTTCAGCTTCCAGAGAAGAAAACCATAACTATGCCGATTTTTAGGGCGAGGGAGAGGGTGAAATTTTTATATAGTTGAAATACATTTATTTATAAACAAGAGTAGAAGGTTGTGTTTATTTATAACTTTGAGCAAGCCAAAAGCTTCTGAAGGCAGTCAAAAGTTGTTGATTATAAATTCGAAATATCTTCATCGATTTTGACGTCGTCTGTTGTGAGGTTAGCTTCGTGGTTTCATGGGTTTCGTGTTTTCGTACACGTCGTTCGATCAGGGTTCGGGTGATTGCCACTGCGAGAGCTGACGGCAAAGTGCGTACAAAAAATGATAATCCCAATTTGAACAGAATTTTGGGAACAGTTGTAAATTTAAATATTTGTCAATTTATCAAATAAAAATTAAGAATAACAATTGAAAAATCGTCAAAATAGCAGAGACTCAACGATGGCGGTAAGTTTTTGTACGTTTATTCACGAAATAATACTAAAGTTTATTGTTGACATGTAGAAACATAACCCGCAAACTGGGATATTTACATGCTAAAACATTTCGAAACGTATGTCTGGTACAATTTATTTTTTTTTCTTTACAACTTTAAAGTTATTTTCTCGCTACTATTCATGTTGAAACTTTAACCCACAAAATATCTAAACATATTAAAGCTATGGAAAACACAGCCTAACATAAAGTTTAGGGTTTCAGAAATAACAACCGTCTCCAAATCTCTAAATACTCACTTTCACTTTCTATCATTATATCTCCGAAACCAAACAGTTAAAATCGTAGATTTTTTTCGATAAACCCTGCGACGCATTTTTCTACAATTGACAATTTCATTTAAAAAATCTATAAAAAAGATTCAAAGTTATCACAAGAAATGTAAAACTTTCAGTTTCTACAAAAAACTACAGGATCTTTGATAGTAATATTTATATCCGCAAGAGTGGATCCTTTTAAAATTGGTGCAAAATTGTTTTTTTTTTATTTAAAAAAAAATTCATGGAAAGACATTTTGGCAAGAGACGATTTGGATGCTAACTCAATTTACATTTTTTTTCAAATTGCAAACCTTACAGGCAGAAAAGAAAAGCAGCAAAGTTGCGACTAAAGGAGCCAAACAAATAGTCGAAGAGAATGTGTCGACTCTAAACTTTTATAGGAATATGGTTTTTGCCGCTGTTGCCATTTATCTCACCATGATGATGGTGTTCTTCTCATTTAACGCCGTAGAGATTGTAAGTAACGGCAACAGAAATTTCTATAGCCTTTTGTACAAATTCTTTTGTTACTATTTTTGTTAACGCTTATTTTTACCTTTCTCTATAGACTTTAACGATATTTTCTGCTCTCGTGTATCTTGGGAGTTATCAATTCATGATGTACATGGCACAAACAAAGTACAGTGAAGCCGGCCAATTGCTGGATTCCGGATCTGATCTCAATATGGATGGCGGTATAGCGGAGTAAGTTTGAACAATTTCAGTAAAAAATTAAAACCAAGCACTACAAAATTCAATAAACTAAATAAGCTTTAAAAACATCAAATCGATTCAATCATATTCACTAAATTAACGCAATAACATCTGTAACAATCTTGCTAATGAAATAAATCATATTATTCCAATCTTACTGAATATGATTTAAGATGTTTGTTAGGAAACTATAGATTTTTATACGTTTGTAAAAGAAAACAAAATGCTGCGTAAATTCAGAATTTCCCGATTGTTTCCAAAATCTTCTGAAAAAGAAAAAATTATTCAAAGAAAATTCAAGATTATTCAAGGATATTATTTGTAGATTGAAGAACTTTTTCCATTTTTTTTCATACATAAAAAAATGTTTCGAAATATTAAAAAATTATAAAATGTATAAAGGTCTTTCGATAGAAAAGTAGATATTTGGCAGAATTTTGAAAACAGAACCGCCGTCAAGACCGTTGACTCACCAATTAGTATAACATTGACCAAGAGTTCGTCGAATGCACAAATATGTAGTTTTATTTATTTACATTTGCTTCAATATTACAATTTAGCAGGTTTTTGGTTTTTTTTTTGCATATTTTTTTTTTCCTTTACAGTTATAATTAAGAATAAATACGAGTTGATGATTTTTCGATTCTTATCAATCGAATCGATTTGAATATTTAAATAATAAATACAATTTTTCTAGAGAACAATTTTTTCAATACTTTTTTTTGTTATCAAGACGGCTCCGTATATTTTATACTAATTTTTCGATTAATTACCGATCCATCGACTTTTCAATAGGTTCGTAATATTTTTATCAGTCAATTGAACATAATAATCGGTGCCAAAAGTTAATGTGTCAATTTGGCCGTCGAGTCTTGAATCGAGAATTTTTCGAGGACCACCTAGGCCTCC
Source organism: Dusona sp. PSUC_FEM 10030013 (assembly GCA_018902295.1). Taxonomy (NCBI): domain Eukaryota; kingdom Metazoa; phylum Arthropoda; class Insecta; order Hymenoptera; family Ichneumonidae; genus Dusona; species Dusona sp. PSUC_FEM 10030013. Next base: position 15,291 of record JABSMR010016850.1, read on the forward strand.
CAATTTCCAAACACCGTCGTGTCGGAAAATTAACAATTCATCGCTCGGTGTCGAACTCATCAAAAATGGTCCTTCCCCTGGTATTATCCATTCTTCGAAATTTAACTGCATTTCGTAGCGTACAATCATCAAATTGTCTCGTAGACGAAGACCGATCCACAAGGGATTGATCGTTGTTGTTAAAGATCCTTCGATAATTCCTGGCACGAGTAAGCCTAAATGCAAATTGAGTAAAAATAAAATAAATTTGGACGAAAAAATTGTTGAGAAAAAAATGATTTTCAAAAGCCGACAAAGAAAATGTATCACTTCGTTCGATTCTCAAAAATTAATAGAGAATAATTTTTTCATAATTCATTCCTTATAATTGTCAGAAAAAACGTAAGAAACGGCCACAATTGAGGAAATGTAAAGGAATGTGAGAAGTCGAAAAATTTTGAAAATAGATCGTGAAAAATAAAATTAAAAAAATTGCAAACTACAAAAACGTACCAGCAAACTCGTAGAAATTTTTTCCAACCGGATCGTAACGAAAAATGAAAATGCCTCCCCCAGGATCTGAGGTTACATATACCACTAGCGGAATCCCCAAAAAGTCGATGACTTTTGCGTCGAGAACACAACTTTTCGTCGGAATAATTAACACCGGTTGGAATATCGTAGCTTGGTCGCAAAACAGAGAGAAATCATCGAGGATCCCACAGTCGCCCAAATCAACGAAATATATTTTTTCAATATTCGTTACGTTGGTATTGAATGGTCTCGAATTTGCTTCGAAGAGCTCCAAATTGTCCCAGTAGAATGCACGATCTGACAAATATTAATACATTTATTTTCTTCAGCTGCGAAGATTTCAATACATTTTTTTGTCGGTTTTTATTTCATTTTCCGAGTTTTTCGGGGCTTTTATTTTATTTTCCATATTTTTCTGTTTTTATTTTATTTTTCGGGTTTTCATTTTATTTTTCGGATTTTTCTGGGTTTTCATTTTATTTTCCAGATTTATTTGGGTTTTCATTTCATTTTCCGGATTTTTCTAAGGTTTTATTTTATTTTCCGGATTTTTCTGGGTTTTTATTTTATTTTCTGGATTTTTCTGGGTTTTGGGTTTCGAGTTTTGAGATTTAGGGTTTAATTCGATAAAGACAATTTTTACAAGTTTTTTCATTGTTGGCACAGATATTTTTTGGCATTCCTTTGTTTTACTAATGAAAACAGCGAAAATACTTTGGTATTTTTCTAATATCAAAAACTTACTGTCGATTGCGGCTTCAATTCCTTCAGCGAAGTTGATCAATTCCGAAACTGCCTCGTTCATCGATCCAAGACTTGTCGTAACGTTCTGTAAATTCTTCAACTCGACACCATTGTATAATCCATTGATGGTTACGTTACCGAATATTGTTAATTCGTTGTTCAAATTAATCGGTGTTTTTATTATTTGTAAACGTGATTTTTTCTTGAGCTGCTGTTCGACGAAGGCATTCAGTTTCATTCCATTCACCAATCCTTCCGTAACAATGCTCGATGTTGCAACAGAGCCTTTAAATACTTTGGTCCCTTGAAGAATCTGCTCTGTTGATTTTCGTAACCATTTATCAATTTTTTTACCCATAATTTTTCCCTCCACTCTGTGATTGGAAGAAAGGACAAAATATTAAATTTCATCCATTTTACAATTCGAAAAAATAAACGATATCTTTTAAATATTAACAAATAATTAATTTATATAACTTTTCTTCGGTCAAGTAAATGTATATTTATTTAATGTGAAACCTTAAATTTTTCATTTCCACTGTTTTGAATGTTTTCCATCCCTTCACGACGATCGTTTGATTCCCATTATTTTTTCTCAAGGCCTTACGTGCGAATTTGCCAAATTTCAGGCCATTGACATTTTGGGCTTTCAAATATTGAAATATTTTCTTTCCTCTGACGATATTTTTTGGCACGTCTTTTCTCACAACGTCGGTTGAGAAATCGAGGCCATTTATTCGACCCTGAAAGTCATAATTTCCTGAAAGAACCAAAAGTGCAAATTATTCGTTATTATTTGTTATTCATTGAAAAAAACTGTTTTTTACATTTTTATGACAAATATTTTTGGCTTTTTTGTTTTTTAGATTATCGTCGAAAATACCAGTTATTATCAACTCTTCAAAATTCCACTCATTCGGGCTCACTTGAGGCTCGTTATTTTTTAAGGAATTGTACTCCAAATCGTAAAGCCATGAAATGTTCGATCGCAAGTGCGAGTTTGACGATGCTACGATTTTTGAAGCTACGACTGACGCGAATGCGGCTTCGACGTTTATTCTTTGCGGTTTTGTTTTACTCAACAGACGAGTCTCAAGATCAGACCATGGACCAAGGTTCGGAGTGTCGAACGATTGCTGCAATAATTAAAGAACAAGTAAAATATTGTCACAGTTTCAATTGAATTTTTGTATTTTTTCAAATTAAATTTGCTTTTTTTCCATTTCATCAAAATTTATCCAATGTCTTTTTTAATTTTTCATGCTCACCAATATTGTCCAATTACTTTCGAATGTAACATTTTTGAACTCCACAAATTCAGCAGAAATATTAATCGGTCTGTCAGTCAACAAAATTTCGTTGTACAATTCATCCAAATTTTTGTTATTAATATTTGTTATCTTTGGTTCCTTGACAAATTGAACGTTTCCTAATTATTTAAAAACATAAAAAAAAAACATTTATTCATGAAAATAATAATTATTGTATT
>JABSMR010016851.1:0-25875 GCA_018902295.1 Dusona sp. PSUC_FEM 10030013
GTATGAACTCGTACGTGTAGGCCTATGTATATATACATATGTATAGTTCGTGAAGCACAAACGACTAAGCTCCCTCATCATAGCCGAGACTCTCACAGTGTGGCTTTGCAGGCCAGTCTTTTATAACACGTCGACCGGTTGCATTCGCACTTTGACGCTCTTCAGCTCCGTACCACGAACGTGTCACAAACGAACATTTAGTTTTGTTTTTATTCAAAATTTCGTTCTATATATTGAATTTATCTTTGTCTCGAAAAATATTGCAGCTCTCGAGAGTGTTAAGAAAAGTTAAAATAAAATGAGATAAATATAACCGCTCATTTTTTGCAATCGAAAGTGCAACAGGTGCTACAAATGTCACGTATCTCAGTTGTTAATTTGACAATATGTTTGGCGGATGATTTTCCGAAACGAAAAAGGAACGATTCATCGTGAATATTTAATGATCAAAGTGCGAAGATAATATACACGATCGATCAAATATCACGGAGGTTATGTGCCATTCTTGACGACCAGTGAACGAGATCTTTTTCTCTATTCCAAGCAGCACCCACGTGCTTTTCACAAAATATATATCGGGCTTTCAGCGGCGATGGAATATGTGACGAAAAAATATTCCTCTTGAGTGATTTTTGGATGAAAATAACACTTCGTTCCTTACTTCTACTCGATACCGGTTCGTATTCGTGTTATGATTATACTACTCTTCTTATCGATGTTTGTTTTTCGAATTAGTGATACCGTTATAGGACGAATACAGTTCTACGTAAAGTAGTTCTAGTAAACTTCTAGTAAAGTACAGTTCTAGTGAAGAATATTACGATCGCAGAAATACTTGGTTTACGCGTCCTAACTATTCGTAAATCGTTATAAACAAACTTAGCAATTATTATTATCCTAAATATTAATGTTCAAGACTTTTTGGAGGCGAAGTGATCCTCTCGGTAAGCCGAAATTTCTTCATTATGTTGTGAAATCGTACCATTATATATATTCACAGTAAATAACTAAAGATCGACGTCTTTTCAAACAGTTTATCGTTCAGTAAGAATCAACAATATTATTCAAAGCGACAGAACAAATTGATTGAAGGAAAAAATAAAATAGAACACTCGTTTTAATTTCGGTATTCGTGTACATATTTTTATGAAACTATTCAAATTGAGAATCACGAGGTTAAAAATGATTTTTCATTAAGCTCAAAATTAAAAGCGTGATAACGAGTGCGGTTATTAAACGTACGTTGTTATTGTCAATACGTAGACAGGAAGAATCAGCTTCTCCAGCATATTCATGAATTATAACGTACTCTTGTTTTCACCAAAGACCACGTGACGAAAACATTTTCCTGCACGTGACGAACGATGTAAGAGAAACGAAGAACTTTGTAAACACCGATATACCGACATTTGACCAAAACAAAACGAACAAAAGAAATTGTATTTTCCTCAATGAAATAATAATTATCCAATTAATTCTATTGTCACATCTGCTCAAAGGTTATGTATATTTTTATTGAATTTTCTCATTGATAAATAAAGTCTTTTATTCGTCGATATGGATCGTCCAAATGGATGAGAATTCGTTCTTTGTTACCGTTATACATTTTTGGAAGGTCCCCACGAGTTATGTAGATTCGGACTGTCAACGATACTCGTCTCCCTCTTTCTTTCTCTCACTTTCTTTTTTCTGTGGTCGTCCGAAACTCCCTCGTAATATGTGGGTATAAATATATACGGTGACGAGACTATCGATTCATTTTCACGTCGGGAGTAAAGGGAGCGGAGTCTAAGGGTCGCCGTCCTCGAGATATTCCAGTCGATACCACTCATCGAAGACCCTATTACTGTGCTTAGTCTATTAGGGTCTTTGAGTCATTGAATACACATGTATATATAGTATGGAATATGGAATATATTGTCCACAGTACATATATAATTTTATATAATTTACTCACGTATTCTGTATATATGTAATTCGTACATACATATCTCGTAGATCTAATAGAAGGAGCACTAGGATTAATTAAATACTAGCAGCTTACGGAGCCCCTCGGACCGGTTCTGTAAATATATATCCATTAAATCCGAATCCATCGACATATTAGAAACAGGAGTTACCGCATACAAGTTTTGCGAGTATCCACCAATTAAGTTTTTTTTTTAAACAAACCTCCAGGTTATAACCGACAGAATCCTCGCTTTTAAAAACAACAAATAATAAATCCTTTACACGTCATCTGGTGGAAGAAATATCATATTGCATTTTTCTCCTTGAGATTAACTTACGAGTTAGTAGTATTTTGAGACTACTGTGAAAAATTCCAGTCAAAAATGAGATGGACGTTACCTAGTTTTCTGTAATTAAACCGTTGAGCGAGATCGTTCCGATTTCCATTGATTAATCAATAATTCTAAAGTTTTTAACGAGCATCCATGTTATTTTCACTTTGAATGATAAATATGTCTCAATTTACCGAATGCAAATTTAACAGCGAATGACAAACCTCGGTTATGTAAAACAGGCAAATTATCTCGTGTGCACCGAGATTTTTGGGAAAGATTTTGTTCGTTACAAAATATTTCATTTTGATTGTTGTCTCCGGTTAATTTAACTTAGAATCGCCGGTATATCGCGCTTTAACTATTTCGTCACTTATTAGTGACCGACAATCCCCATACGTCGTCTCGGGACAGTATATTTATTTACTTTTACAGTCGTATAGACATATATTGTCGTACAATCATGGTATTGCTCTTTGCATACCAAGAAACATTATGCAACAGTTTCACGACCCCCCTCGTGAATCACTGTCGTCTTAGTCGATAGGGCAACCAATACATGCACGTATACACAACACATCGATGAGTTTTACGTAATAATTGCCACGAGAGCCCGGCCAGCATCGCTCGAAACAACTGTAGTTAAGCTCGTGAGCACGAAAGTCACGAGTAATGGTGTAACCGGCACACATCGACGAAAAAATCTACCCAACCTTCCCTTCTCCCATTCCTTCAGAGATTAGTACGAGCATTAAACATTATTAACACCAATTCGGCCTATACAACACATGTACCGAAGTACTCTCATAGAGTTTTCGCGCAAACATCACTCATTCGTACAAAGAAATTCTAATGGTGTTATGAGACTTTGAACAAATATATGTATTCATTAGAAACCTGTCTACGGAGTTCTAGGTCAGTCATTCTCTCCCGTCCATTCGTTGGAAATCATTTTTTTTATATAGTATACAGACTCGGTCTACAGTAGCTGTATTATTCGAATAATGATCAATAATGAAAAATTTCCTTATTTACTTCGAAATATGGAACTGAAATACCGAATAAATACATTTTTTTAACCAAAGAAGATGCGAAAATACGAATTTGGACTAAAAATACATATATTTTTGAGTCACGCTTTCAAAATAACTAATAATTCATTTTTGTTGAAAATGAACTGGAAATAGTTCGAAAGCATAAATATATTTTTATGAAAAAAATATTCAGATAATATTCATAGAGAATTATTTGCAATTTTTGTTTCGACAAAAATCCGATTAAATTGTTTACTTTTCTTATTGTTTATTAAGCAAAGAGAAACTTGTGAAAAAATACTCATTACAATGCTGACGGAAGATTACTAAATCTGTTGGGACTGTTTGAAAATGTGGTTAGCATTTTTTTTTGCTTACGTTAATTTGAAGAAATCGGTGATTCTCGTTTCAGGGCAGACTTAGATATATACAAATCGAATTAACGCGAGGGAATAGTTGGATAAGGCTGTTTATTAATAAGCATTCATTCGAAACAGAGGCGACAGTTATGTATGGCAGAAATAAAAAGAAAGAGAGAAACGAGCGGCTTCGCCTTGGCCCCAAGAAACGTTTTTTTTTTTCATTTCGACGATCATGTCGAAAAGTGCGGGAAGATGGGATAATAGTTTAGAGGTTTGTCGACTTTTTTTTTCGGTCCATGTCGTTTTAGTCTATGTGAGGAGATGAAGTAAACGGGTATAAGATAAAGATGTAGGCCATAAAGAAAGAGGGATAAGCAAAGACAGAGGCTGATGGAATAGAGAGCAAGAGAGAGTGTGTGTGTGTGTGTGTGTGGGAGAGAGAGAGCGAGAGTGAGAGAGAGAGAGAGAGAGGGAGAGCGTAGTACTAAAAGACAGAACACACTACTATCGCAGACAAAAGTAGGGAGGATATATATTTATAGCAAATGAGGTGTACGATCGACCACGACGCCGCGACAAAACTGTAGAGATCATGTATAAATGGTCCACACGGAACTTTGTACGAAAGTGTAAGTACACCTCTCGATCCAACTTTCTCGAAAGATTCTCACTGTTCCAGTGGTACACCTGTTGCACATTTCTAACCACTGACCACCATACTCATTTGTAGTCTCGTTCAAATTAATATTTCAAAACTTTAACACTGTAAGTAATTGCCAACTGAGAATTTTTGCCCTGTGAAAAGAAATGCCCAATTTGTGAAGATTTATTTTTGAAATATAATTAAAGTTGACTTGGAGTGAATGACAAAAAAAAATTAGCTTTCTCTATCGATTCTTGCAAAAGTTTTTACAAACAAGATTGAATTAAGGATCGAAATTTTTATCCGCGATTAGATACGACGTTCTCTGAAAAGATTAAAATGATATTGCAGTTGAAACTGTATGTTTGTAATAGAAATCCGATGCGTTATTTACTTAGTCACACATTTAGTTGTTGATGAATTGGCTCGAACGGCACACTTATAAATTATGACCACCCGCATTTGAAGTTACGCTTTTGTTACACTTTAGTGCGATTATCGTAAGACGAGAGCTTGTCGTGCGTAGCATTATATTTTATTTTACGTATTATAACTTTGCAAGCTAACCAATACACACGAGAATTACGAGAACAAATCTAAAACGGAAACAATGCTTTTTTATGGCCGTGTACAGTAGAACCCCAACAATTATTCTCTCTCTCTCTCTCTCTTTCTCTCTCTATTTCTCTCTCTATTTCTCGGTCTCTTGTGTTCGATTTGGGTCTTGTCAACTCGAGCATGGGATCATGCATTCCGCACCGATCCGTGCCCATGAGGGCACCAAGAAATTTATGCCATGTACTGGAAAATGTCTACACATATATACGGATATATAACGAAGTGACGTAACGCTCTGATAAAGCCGAGCCAAAGTTGACTTTGGTATTTAAAAGCCATAGCACTTAAGTTTTTTGTTTGAGTACAGACTCCAATAATGCAAGCTTTGAAGCAAAACCCTTTTGTGTTTAATCTCGTTCCTGAACCATTAGGCGAACAATCGTTGTTTGTACCGAATAGATTCCGCATACTTTTCGATCCTGTATTTCCCATGCTTAGTCAGTTATAATTGATTTTTTCATAATTCAATGAATTTATTATTTGTTGTAACTGCTGAAAATTGTGACAAGGAGAGTTTTAGTCACAAGAGGAAGGAGATTGTATCAAGAATATATTTTGGTATGTTATCCAAAATATATGTCGTCAAAAAAATGTTTTAATTATGAAACATGATCACAGAACGTGATCGCGGAGAATTTAAAAAAATCATTGACGTTTCTTTCTTTTCAATCGTACATACATTTTCACCGGTCATCGGTGTGAAGGGAAGGAATAGTATTGATAATCGGGGAATGCATAACCAAAGCAAACAGCAGGAAAGCAACGATAATAGAAGACACAATGACCGAAGAATAAGAGAGCAAAGAATGTGTGCAATTGAATGATGAATGTGCACTTCACGTTGTGAGGAAGTAAAAGTTCAATGGCCTTAGCGCCATTATAGAATCTGCCGAACGTGATGTTTGAACAGAAAAAAAAATAGTAAAAAAAGGTCAGAGGAAATTACTCTATTCTCATTAACGTGACCATCACTACGTTCGAATAAATCTACAACGTTAATGTTCATCAGTCTTTTAAAATAATGAATCTACAATAATTAATTACATTATTTTGACAGACCAATTTGCGATATTTTTTACGGTATTATTTATAGGCAAAATTTTCAAAATGTTGAATCCGAGGCTGTTTTTGACTTAAACTTCTTAGAGAAAAATAATTTGTAGAATTAAAAAAAAATATTAAAAATCTGCAAGATTTTTTACAAGGATCACGACAACTGTGATCCTTTTCCTGTCCAACATTTATCATTCAAACTTGATGAACTTTGTATTGTCGGGAAGTATTTATGATCGAATATTCCACTTGGCTGCGTTCCGGAAATTCATCCGGCCATCAAACAATCTGTGGCTTCTGTTTTGTCAGTGATGAAACTTTGATTTATATTCTCTATAGTTTTTCTACCCGCTTGCTCGTATCCGTGTATTTTCACGCTAATTTCGTGATAGAAGTGTGATGTGACGAGCTTGGTTACATCATAAAATTGTAAAGTTTCCATACATACTGAATGTTTATTTATTGTTAAAGATGTTATTTTATCGTTCATAAACAATGGGGGGCCTGGCTAACGAACGTGAGATCATTTTTATCGTAGTCGTCACGAGTTCCGAAAGTTCTGGCAATGTACGTGAAATTTATATAGTTTGTAGAACAACCACGAAATTCCACTGGGTTTCTTATTATTTAACGACACTTTTAATTTTAGTTTAATTCTCAAACAAACTAAAAGTGTTGTTTTTTTTTGTTACTCATTTTTAATTTAACTTTTTTTTTTACTATTTATTCTTAATTTGACTCTTTTCTCGATTTTTTAGTTCCCATTCTAATTGACTAAATTTTAACTTCGACAAAAATCGAAAGTCAAGGTTTCATGGAGTAAAACAAAATAATTGTCTGGTAAACAATAACTCGCAAAAGAGGATCGCTGAAAATGTATTTGACCTGCTGTCGTGTACACTGAAAAAAAAAATTGTTGATTCAATAGCAAGTGATGCTAGCGGAAGATTCAGTTGATTCAACCACAGTGTTCTCGGTTAAAACAAATGTGCGATTTGATAATTGAAAAAACTAGCGTATTTGTTCAATAATTTATAATATTTAGATGATTATATAATTTAATTGGCACCCCGTAATGAGACATTCGGTTCACCCAACATTTTGTCCCCTCAGTTTATATGACTTTCAGGATTTCTTGCCAATTTTCCACGAAATAATGTTTTTTTATACCAACATTTGAAGGATGAAAATAGGGAAAAAAAACTTGAGTTTTGAGATGAAACATATCCTGATCTCAGTGGGTAAATAATATGTTAGAACGACACACGTGTGCAATTTTTCATGAAAATTTGGCATCCCCTCTTTCCTTCCATCTCTCACTGGTATTTCTCTTAGCGCCACAGTTTCTTGGCACAACGAAAATTGTGCTGCTTTGCTCTATTTATCGTCAGATATCGAAGTGTGTCGCACATCAGAATCGTTGACCGAAACCCATCTATTTCCACCTTGTTTCCAGAAATTTCATATTTTTCGAATTTTCCTTTATTTAATGAGAATTTATGGATTAAGGAACAAACATAAATCGAAAATATAAAACATCATTATTTTTTCTTTCAAACAAATGACGAATATATTTTGATAGCTTTACAGCACTATTAATGGAGAAAAATTAATTTCAAAATCTAATGGATTAAGAGCGACTGAATTAATTGATAATAGCTTTCGTGTGTTGTATATAATTTTTAAAAAATGTAACGAACAATATATGTTTGATTCTTCTTTCTGTGATCGTTGAGACTAAAGTGAACGCTGAGGCAGCTGTCGGCACACTTATTAGGGTCACTCAGTCGTTGATTGGTGTCCAAGGTTCGTGCAGTTTAGGCACATCATCCAAGCATACATTTACAGCCTGTATATAACCGTTTGACTATCCTTTGCCTCGTGGACCACCATCGCGTGGGCTGGTCGCCAATGGAGTAAGAAGAAACATTACATAGAAAGATGGACCATTTTGTACTGACGTTGCTTACATTATTTTTGCTGCTTTTCTTCGCTTATTACTAAACAAATATTACACCATGAACGAAATAAAACAATCGATGTCGATTATAAAATTCTGTGATGCTTCGTTGAGTATCTCAAAGTATTTTTCCAAAAATCTTTCTTATAAAAATACTACAGTGGATTTACATCATTCGCATCGTTAGTTTCATCGCCTCGTATTTATCGTGATATAATTGAACACTTAATTAATTGTCATTAGAACAGTCTTCCATTGAATGTACAAGTAGACTTACTCGGAGGCAACAATATCATTTTTTTTACTCAACATTTGTTTCATTCTCGTCTTACTGTAAAAATTATTATATAAGTATAACAGTTTGGTTGCGACAGTTTGTTAAAAATAGTTTTAATAATTAAGAAAATAAAGCCACTGTTCCTGTACCACATTGACTACTAGTTTAAAAAACTAGACGTTAAAATAAGTTATTTCCCTTCTGAATTGAATTCCTTTTGTAAGTTAAAAGTTATATTTTATTGCTGCCAATGTACATATAAATGAAAATTGAAAAAAAAAAAACAGCGTTGATTTACTAACCGCAGCAATGATAACTCATCTCAGCCTCATATTTTTCTCTTCGTTTTTCTAAAACGATAAAAGTGATTAATGTTTTTTTCCCCATTTTCATTACCATAAATCAGTTATTTTTTTTTTCTAAATCTCTTTTTACGTCCGTTTCAATCATTTATTCAAAATGGCTTAATAAATTTGCTCTTCGAGGAAGGTGTAATAAACAGCGCCACTTGCTCATGAACCGAGAGAGTAAAACTTCAAAAGATACGAGGAACCAATACACACAAGCTATACATGTATGTGGGTCATAAAAAAATTATACGAGCATGAGAAACGCGAGCGCTAATGTGCGAGATGAAGCACCCGAAGTGTTACTCAAGAAAAAATATTGTTGTCTCACTTTAAGACGCCCGTACCTTCAATTTTTCAGCGAGGATATACTATTAGTTTGGCACGAAAGAACATTCCATGGTTATATTCTTTTCCATAATACATTGTTACACGCGATCAACAATCAAAGTTGGCCGAACTCTTGAGTCCGGGACACGCTCCAACCATCATAAGATTTATTACATATAAAATGTCAATTAAACGATTTATATGATAAAATTGATGAATTAATTTGCAGTGACGTTAACGATGAATTTATTAACAGTAAAGATAACTTTTATTACGTGCCTACGACTTTTCTTGCCTGTAATAAATTAATTGTTTGAGAAAAATATTGATTTTAGAAAATGATATTTGAGTGTGAATCTCGTTTGCTTGTTTCTCATATTTCTCGTGCATTATTATTAGCACCTTCGTTCACATGTGCTACGTCGAGTTTTTAATGTCGCCAGTTGAATAATGCCCCTGGATTCGTATCTCTTTATGTCGTCGTAGTTTTAATAGAGTATCATGGCAAATCTTCTCATCTAAATAACCGCTTAGTCACGAGTTTTTTGCTTATATAGACCATAGAAGCTTGTAAGAGCAGCTGCGAATGTTGAGCCCCGACTTAATTGACCTAGAGACGTTGCCGACACTTTGAAGACATTTTCTGTTAATCACCTTCAGTGGAAGATTACGACGAAAATATTGTTAATCATCGTAGAAATATTAATATCATTTGTTTTGCTACATATTCCGCATTTTCAATATTACTGCATATTATTAATAAAAAGACTGCACTTCGTATTGATATTAATTAGTTATTACACCAATCAATTCTCCGAGATTCAGGCTAATTAATTTTTTTCTACTGTTCTTTTAGCGGGCCAATTTTTCGATTCAGCTCACGTTAGGGTTACAACTTTCAAATCGTTTTTTTCACGTCATTAGTATCAGTTATATTGAATTTTGTATTTAAAAAACGAAAGGTGTAAATTTAATTATAGTTTAAATTCAAAATTCTTTAAGAATAATGACGAAAAAAGAATTAGTAGCGTAAACACCGAATTACCGAACCGTCCAATGACTACACTATTTTTTCTATTCGCGGCATCCACGACTGACCACTCGCGTTTTATCTCCGTGTGAACAGAGCACGCGGTTTTTCTCTTGACCATCGACTACTGTGGTACATTCACACATACATGCACACCGTGACGTCACTAACATAAACGAGTATATGTTCACACACGTACTACGAATGTGACTGAAAACCACCAAACGGAAATTGCTACGTTGACCCACATTGCGTTAAAACGAGAAAAAAAATAAGATGAATCGATAGGAACGCGGGGCAAATAGAGCGCGAAAAAAAATAGTGCCCGATCACTGCATTTTTTCACTCCTACTTGACTACTTTTTTTTGTCATAAAATCACGTTTACTAAGCACACGCTCTCGCAAGTTTATTGAGCAACTTTGCGAGCCAGTGGCTACGGGCATTTTCTATGCTCATTGAGTTACCAACTTCGTTGTCGTTAATCTTTGCTAAAGATAATGTTATTTCTTTCGATACTTATGATTTACGATGTCACGTAGTTTCACCCTGTTATGTGTCAACCTAAAAACTTCAAAATAGACAAAATCCCCAAAGGGTATATCAAAATTTAAACAAATTCACTTAACTTTTTTTTGTGTTAGAAAAAAACGTTTATTCAATAGACACAATATTTGTACCAATTAATTCAAAGTTCATTTTTTTTTCAGGCTGAAAAAAATTAAGTATATTTTCTTGACAATCTTCTCTCTTGACAATCAATTTTCTTGACAAGAACTTTTAATGTTCTTTGAGAAAAAAAAACGCAAGCAATTTTGAACAACATAGAATGGTGGAGCTGTTATATACAATGATTCACTAGTGAATAATTATCGACAATCTTCGACGACTATCAGGTGTCATTCTTTTCATACTTTATTTCCATTGACACATTTCATTCGAATGATTCATGCTCCTTGATTCGTGATTGGAGTTTCTTCCGTGTGATATTTTGAATTGTTAATTAACATTAAGAGCAGGCATTTTTGAAAGATGTTATTCAGTCTGGAAAGGTAGATTAAATTATTAAGTTGATTATTTAAACGAAATTTTTCTGTCAGATTTATGGCCCAACCGTGCGTTTACAACTTAACTTTATGATGGGAGATAATTTTTAAAGCCTCTTATGAAGTAAAGAGGCTCCCAAAAATTGCATCACGAACAAAACGGTTAGGTGTTTGCGCGGATGCGATAAAACGTTTAAATGGGTTTCAGCATCAGTATCCTCACTAGACGATCATTGTATACTATGCTCCCCAAAGACAAGGACAATCAATATGTATGCTGGTCTTGTACTTATCCTGGCTTAGAGAATTAATCGTTTGCGAGATTCGTAGCCATCTGTCGGCCAATACGAGCACTAGCTTATGGACTGTAGATGAGGTCGAAAGCGTATGCATTTTTTGCTCCACATTGTTTCGCTGAAATAGCGAAACAAATTAACCTGTACAAAATTTCCTACAAATCTTTACGTGCATTCAATTTGAATTCATAGTGAAATTTTTGCATTCAATTATCGCATAGCAATTCAAGAGCTTTGCAGGCCTTTTGTAAAAAACTACAAAAGTCGTGCACAAGGTCTCATTTTTTTCAATGTTAAGCTCACGTGGTTGTTACATTTACGTAACTTCGTTAATCACTGAAATCCAACGCGTAACACCTTTACTTAAGGCGGTGGAAAAATGACAGTAATTCATTTACATTTATATTAGATCTCCGTAGTAAAACCTGTTTGTGCACATTAGAAAAAATTAGCTGACACACAAATTAATTTAATATTGTTATTCTAGTGTCCTATTATCCATAGTAATCCCATATGTCTCCATGTTACCCATAGTAATCCCATATGTCTCCGTGTTACCCATATTAATATTCTATTTACCCATATTTCCGGTGTAAAAATTTTAATCGCCAGGGAATTTACACGAAATCGATAAAAATAAGATATATCGAAGGGAATTTTTGTATTTCTTCATTCTGACTTCTTATCACGTTTTATCGTGCTTCATCATCCATCCGTGTGCTTATCTTTGTAACATATCGAAACAATAGATCATAAAGGCAAATAAAAGTAGGGAAATGCTTATGAACGGCTTTTGTGCAACGTTTCGACGTCATATTTTCTTTCTCCCTGTCTGCAGGCGTACCAAGTTCACAGTTCCGTGCTCGTGCGCGTCGCATTAGTAAGTAGTAAGGATGAAAACGACTTCCTCGTGATGACAGCAGATCGCGTAGCTATACTTTATCATGCTCGGACGACCTCGTCCACTTGATGAGGTCATAAATTCAATATTTCAATTCAACTCGCTCGCTAATAACTTTGATATTATATCCATATATCCCTCGTTACTTCCTTTCGGAACGAGCTGATCTTTATCACTTATTTTTTTATCAATCATCATCTATCCTTGACAATTGTTCCAATGGTTAATTTTGTCTATTCTGTTGCTCTTTTAGTTTGAATGTTTGTTTGCTTTTATGTCGTCAAACGGCATTCGTTTCAGCTGCTATTTCCATCATTATTAATATTCAACGACGTTTATTCTAAGTACTCGATGTCATTCTGCCTTCGTGCGTTTCAACTTTTTGTTTTATTACATAAACAATTATTCCGCTGTTAAAAACAACATTTATTATTGTAGCTATTTTTAATTGTTTTTTCGTCATTATCAACTTTGTAAATAAACTTTTTTTCAACGGTTTTTCGCCCAGACTCTGAATCGGGCTTTTTTAATTGTTTATCTTGCAAATTCCTTTATTTTCTTTATTTTATTGTTCGAATAATACCAACAGTTGAATCTGGATCATTCGAGACTGCTAAAGATAAGGCAGATATCGTTTACCGGTGGAAATTTTGTTTAAGTTTTGTTGTTTTTACACACCTCGCTATCTCGCTATCTCGAATGATGGACGACTTTTAATGCTACTGTGAAGATCATGATATACGTATTTAACAGGTGTACTAGATTATCCTTACCTGCCACAGATTCGCTCAAACTCTGTCTACCATTCTCATCGTTCGTAATCACTTGCGTATTTATTTTGCCAAATGAGATTTTCAACCTTGAATTATAATCCTGTGACACGTTCTGCGTAAATTATACAAAAAATGTATTTGCTATTATTACGCTCTTTTAATAGCCTGCTCAAGGTTTTGTTCAAGTCTCGTATTTAGAAATGTCAAGATGAGATAAATGCGAATGTACGATTATTTTCAAATTTTAAACAATCTTCAAAAAAAAAAGATGAAAGAATAAAAAATGTCCCTTTCTTTCCCGCATAATTAAAAATATTATTTGCTTTTGACTGACGTAACGAACGTATTACAAATAAAACGAGGCCTTAGACAAATGTGTAATTCGAAATTTAACAACCTGAAATTTGGATTTTCCATTTCGGACTCTTTGCTGTTATAAGATAAGATTGGCTGTGGTAGTAAATGAAGAGATTACATTTTAGAAGTAAAAAGATATCAATTGAGGCAGGAAATTAAAAAATCATTAATTATCGTACATTAGTAAATTTGAACTTTGCACAGAGGCAGGTAGATGGAAACTAATTAGGAATTGTTATAAGCATTGATGAAACTCATTTACAACAGATATCTATTTTTGAAAGTTAATAAAAGGTAGAAAAAAGTTTGAATGCAATTTTTAAAATAATTGAATAAATTGTTGTAACGAATCTTCGTTATCTTTCATTACGGAAAAAGGCAAACACCCGCGGCATTACTTTACTTTTTAACAAACATTTAATAACCTATAAGTAGAGTATCAGCCGAAGGGCGTACGTTATCGTCGGTAGAGGAACGTTATCAGAAACGAAAAATAAAAACGGGAGAAACTCGTGAACGATACGTCATACGATTGAAATGCCTTGAGTTGTACACTCAAACAGCCTCGAGTCCCTCGGATCTTTGTAGCCGACATAATTGCTACGAGATATGCCCCACTTTTTGACGATCGTTAAGTATAATCGTGAACGCTAAAGGAGACAAGATGAGCCTTCAGGGCACCTGAATGGTTCTTCCACGTTCACTCGTGACCATTTCCATTGCACGCATTGGCTCCTCGCTTTATTATAGTTTACCTGATCGTGGGAGGATATTTCGCACTCATTCGTTCCTCACGTGATTCGAAACTTCTGAGGGTTTCTATTTTACGATTATCAGCTCTCGCGTTATGTTCGCCAATTTGTGACTTTTCTCTAAATACTTTAAATGCGAGTAAGGAGAGCGAAAAAAAATTAACAGGTGCGTGTTGGAAAGGTAGGAAACTCATTGTCTTTTTTTAAATTGCTGTGAATTTTATTACATTTTATTTATCACTTCGTATCGCTCGAAATACAAAGACAATTTTTTCATAAAGTTTTCAGTTCTCTCGTTTATTACAACGTGTCAATTGAATTTTAGTGGTTCGTGATTTAAAATTAATTATATGTCAATTTTATTGTGTGAAAAATACCATTTTTTTTGGTCATGATTGTAAATTCAATCTTGAATTCGACTAGTTCTAAAGACGAGATACGGAGACTTAGGCCAAAGTTTTATTAAACCGGTAACGTCCTTTGGACAGAATAAAATTTGCCTGTATTTTCTATTACATAAGACGAATGATGCGAATACTGACTTACGTAGCGCACGATTCAAGTGAAATCGAAAAAATCACATTCGAGCAAATCGTTTATAAGTTGAGGCCACAACGTGTGTCCTCAATAAATACGAAACATTCAATGTCGTTTTTATTCGAATAGTAAGTGATTCTTTATTTTTCGCTTAGGAATCCCGTAAAAAGCTCTTTTCGTTCTGTTGTTCACTTGTGAAATTACATCACGGAGCTTTCTTAATGCTGCAGGCCATAGAATTGACTTATATATTTACCGGAGCCGTCGCGGCACGTACAGGGGGATTTGTTAAATATTGTAAAAATCTTTTTTAAAAAACTCACAAACGTACGTGATATGATTTAAAAGTCAATTTGAAAAATAAAAATTAGCGGTCGATGGGAAATATATACTTTTGCAAAATTTCGTTCCCTTTGGGAGTTCACTCTGACGAGGTAAATAATTTATGACGAATCGTAGAGATGTTGAGAAAAATCGTTGAGCCGACGTTTTATTTATTTTTCATGTTAAGTGATGCAATATTTATATACGTAGAAAAAATGAAAATTGCCAGAACGATAGTGATTTGAAACGAGGGAATTTACGTACAGGTTGTTGCATTCTTTCATTATGATTATATGTTTGCAGAAAAATTTTATTAGCTATTAGGTAAACTTTTGGCACGAAAGGACCTTGGATAGAAGGTCCTTGCCTGCGGCTAAGCTTCTCCCCGGAATCTAATGCATATTCAAACTGTCGTTAAAATATGTATACACATGCGTGCATATGTGTACCTTTTCTCGATAATTCACGAGTTTCGAAAACCGCTACATGGAAATTCTTGAACTTTCAAACACGTTTCACCCTCGTTACCTTTCTCGTTAGTAAATTCTCATGGGGAAAATGGAAAACTAATACACACTCGTGCGGTACGTTATATATTATGAAATTTGTACTCATCGGAAGTTAACTCGTGTGCGTAATCACCTATGGTTAGTTACGCGAGCATACAGCACATATTGGAATGTCATTGTTCATAATAATTCTATACAATCACGGAACTCATGTATGCTGGTAGAGAGTCTTTCGAGTCCTCAATTATCGGAAAGCCTTTTTTTTTCCAAGTTGTCATAATTGGTTCCATTATAATCCTTTATTTATAACATTATTGCGATTTCGTAATATGAACTTTTTAATTACAACCATTTCATTATGATGAGATTACTCGTGTTGCACAATCAATTATTTTTTTATGACATGATATTACAGCAGTAAAAAGTGATAAACATGATGTCTCTTCGTAAAAATTATACAGATTATTCGTTGCAGTTATTGCTGCCATTTTTTTCCTTGAATAATATTCCGGAGCACTTGCGCGTGCATCTTTATTCGACTAAATTTACTTCAGGGTGTATTGAAATATTAACATCATCACATTCATCACACCAGCCTGTTTACCTGACAGAAAAGAGCTCGTGTCGCTTATCATAGTCCCGGCGATGCCGACACCTTCGAGATATATGTACGTTTTGAGTTATAAAAAGATGGAAAAGAGTAACGAATAACACAAAAGAGAGCCAGAATGGATTTTGGAGATAAGCGAACACTTTGGGCTCGGAGAGAAAAGCTACGAGTTTTAGTTAGAGGCCGGACGGCAGTGTAGACGTTTGCTCTCGAATGTGAAGTTTGTATGTGTGCCTCATGAACACTTGTTGAAACTGTATTCCCTTGAGGATCAAGAGAAAACCTAACGAGATTTTCTTCAGTTCATTTTATCAAAAATAAAATCGATTTTCATAAATTATACGAAAAAAATAGTATTCGGTGAAATCACTTGAATTTTCGTTTTTCCCAAATGATTTTCGTTCTGCATCAAACATTGCGGATAAAATATGAAAAGAGTAATCAGTTTAAATATTAGTGTTCCAATTAAATTATTGTTTCGACTTATCAAACAATCATTAATCAATATATTTCGTTAACCTTGCATTGATATAATAAAAATAGTTATTTATTGATAACATACACCATTGAATACCATCCAATATTTGCGAGAATAAATTCATTGTTTATTAATACGAAGAATCATTTATTCTGTGACTAAATAAACGCGCGAGCACCTACTATGGACATTTGGCGTGATCCCGAGGCGTCGCAAACATCCTTTTGCAAATTTCCCCACATAGTTATAAAAAAATATCGAGGTTGGACTCTAAGGAAAAATGTGTATATTTCTGTAAATAACAAACATGCGGAATGACTATTTCCTTTGAAAAACGAAAAATCTATCGTATGAAGTCCATTATGTAATTGCAAGACACAATTTTCTGTGCTATCTCGAACTCGTGCGTGGCTCGACGGCGATGAAGCGCGTGACCATCAACGGAAAGTCCCGCACACCTCATTTTTCTTGAATCACTACATTAACGAATATTTCTATATATTTTTATTGTCGCAGCTATTACCGTCTATTAAATTATTTTATTAATATCGGTAGATTGAAAACTCTTTCAACATGTTTTTCATTTTCCTGATACGTGCATTAAATCGCGGTTGCGATATCAGATATTTTTAATTACTTTTCATATCGATTTTTGGACCGAAAATTCATTTTCTGTCACAGATCACACTTTCCGTCACATAATGAGTGCGTTAAATATAATTCAGATAATAATCATTTTGTCCAGCGTACGAAATATTGTTTTATTATGAGAATATTCTTAATGTACGAATTTAAAAAAAACCGTTAAATCAATTTTGACTAAATTTGTTAAATTTATGAATTTGTTAGACTTAAACTATCGCATTTGTTATTTAAAACGGAGATTATTTAGATATTCTTAGTACACACAATTCTTTGCATCCGATAAGATAGTCTAGTTTTTAACAAGTCTTTGGTCAATTTCAACATGAATTATTCAGGTTTTCAGCATTTTTTCTATTGATGATTGGTTTGCGCAATTTTGTTTATTTTTTTTTTTTTTTTACATCAAAAGACGATTGACGAAGTTCGAAAAAAATTTGACTTCGAAGATGGCAAATACATTTATTTTTTCCTTCCTTGTTTCAGGCTTTGGAATAAAAGGAAACAAAAGAAAGTGAGCAGACATGGGAAGCATGTTCAGGAGCGAGGAAATGGCACTCTGCCAGCTGTTCATTCAGCCAGAGTCGGCCTATCTCTCGGTTTCGGAACTCGGCGAGACAGGAACCGTTCAATTTCGTGACGTGAGTTCACACTTGATTATACTCAAAGTACTGTAAATATATTTGAAATGAAACAAAAGTAGTTTTGCATCTTCCAAAAAGTTGATGTTTATTTTTTATTTTTCATTGCACGTGAAAATGCTGTTTGCAACAGTGTGAATCACAAGATCCAAGCGATTGTACAAAACGATCTATTGTGAACAAAGTACTTTATAATTCTCGTAACGTAGATATTTTGTCAGGTAATATTATTTATGAATTTTTTGACGAGCGAAACAAGACGTTACGATTTGAAGAAATGGATATTAAGAAAAAGAAAGTCATCAATCATTTTGTTGTAAAAGCAAACTGGAAAGGCATTCAAGCATCGGAATGTTAATAAAAGAATATATTTCTCGACATCGTTATGTCAAACCTGACATAATTTATAGGTCGTTTGCACTTCCGGTTATTGGGGAATGTTTCATGTTTCCCAATAAATCATGGGAGGAATGGACGAATTTATTTATTGATTTCTTTATTTTTTCCTGTAACCTTCGTGGACGTTATCTCGCACAGCTGAACGGTGACGTGAATTATTTTCAACGTAAATTCGTGAACGAGGTGAGAAGATGCGACGAAATGGAGAGAAAGCTTCGTTACATCGAGGCAGAGGTGAAAAAAGATGGGGTCGAGATTCCGGATAACATGACGGAATTACCACGAGCGCCAAATCCACGCGAGGTTATCGATCTCGAGGTGCGATAATGAAATTAAATCATAACACAACATACACTAGGCTTAAAGACAATTCGATTAATTTATTAATCCGTCAATTGGAATGCACTTAAAAACCACTCCCATAAATACCTACTTATTGCTTATTTTCCAACTTTGTTGTCCTTAGGCGCACATAGAAAAAACGGAAAATGATATACTCGAGCTTAGTCACAACGCCGTTAATTTGAAGAGCAATTATCTTGAGCTCACCGAATTACGTCACGTCCTGGAGAAAACTCAAGTTTTTTTTACCGAGGTAACTGAGTAATTTGACAACCATTTTTATGAGTCTTTTTTCATTACTGTAATCGATGTTACCGTTTAGTCGAAGAATCAAGGTTCTTTTTTTGGTATGTATCAACAGGAGGAGGCCAACGATTCTATAACTAGAGCGCTCATTAATGAGGAACCACAATATCAGGGACCTGCTGCTCGTGGACGTCTTGAGTGAGTGAAGAATGTCTTTTTTTGTCGTACGTAAAAGGCCTTCAGGCTTAACAATATTTTCAATGTTGAATGACCAGATATTAGAAGAAATTTTGAAAAAAACGACAATGCCAATGGAAGAGTCATTACGGTGCGAAATAAATGTTCAGATTCACTGACCTTAGACTTTTAATCAGTGAGCTCAAAACTACCCCCTCTGGTCGTCATAAAGTTAATAAAACAAACACCCTCCTGCCCTTTTATTTGTTTTACCTCTAACGTGACAAATAGTCCGCTGTAATAATTCAATCGTTCATTTGGTGGATGATTAACGAGCACTGATTGCGGTGCAAGACAGAGATAAAAGAAATCGCGCGAAAAGTGAAAATGAAACCTTCGCGGCTTACGTTGAATCTTCGTGTCAGTTTAGTTATCCGTGTCTTCGCCCGGTAAAAGCTCATTCGTGTCAGAATCCCCGAGAACTACTTGAAAACTCGTCTGCAGATTCGTTGCCGGTGTAATCAATCGTGAACGAGTGCCGGCCTTCGAGCGGATGCTTTGGCGAATTTCACGTGGCAACGTTTTCCTCCGGCAAGCTGAACTCGACAAACCGCTGGAGGATCCCAACACGGTAAGAACTTGTTATTTTTGTGAGTTCCTACCCATTTTTCCTTTTATCTTGCTGCGAAGTTTCTTTTTTCTTATTTTTTTAACTCCGTATTTCTCCTTGATTCCCACGAAAATCCTATTTCTGCACTTTCATCGGGTCTAAGCAGCTGCAAGAACGATAATCCGACACTCCTGTGTTTGCGCGTGTGTACCAGTGTGTGTGCATGTGGTATAATATTTTGCTAAGATGCTAAAAAAGCTGGTGGCTCCTTCGTAAAGCGTGTTCGTGATCCTCGCGCTAATGAGAAATCGATGATTCCTCTAGGGGAACGAGATATACAAAACGGTCTTCGTAGCCTTCTTCCAAGGAGAACAACTCAAGAGTCGTATAAAAAAAGTATGCAGCGGTTTTCACGCTTCCCTGTATCCGTGCCCAAACAGCCATGCCGAAAGATTGGACATGGTCAAGGGTGTACGTACGCGTCTCGAGGATCTCAACCTGGTACGTAAAACATTGATGACCCAGCGATACTGCTGCGAATTTTCCAAAACGATCATTATTCATTGAAAAATGTTCTTTTTTTTCCATTCCCTCCCTCAAGGTTCTCAATCAGACGCAGGATCATCGTCAGAGAGTCCTCCACAACGTTGCCAAAGAGCTCCCAAATTGGAGTATTATGGTACGTAAAATGAAGGCCATTTATCATACGATGAATCTATTCAACATGGACGTATCAAAGAAGTGCCTTATCGGAGAATGCTGGGTTCCTATGGCTGATCTCGCTATTGTTCAAAGTTGCCTGACCGAAGGATCGGTGAGTTTTTTTAATCCACTCGAACGAAGCCCTGTCGAGCTCAAGGAAAAGACTCCCTAAAACACTTTAGTGAAGTGATTTGTTTCTTACACTTTTTATCGTGGTAGCTTTTCATGCACTGACAAAGGGCTTGATGTCTTTCTGTGGGAATAGCAAGCTTACAGGCACGTCGAAAATGCCTGATGGAGACAGGACTCGACAGTGCACTTTAATTACGGACTCAAGTTCCAATATGTTGCAAGGCAAATATTCTCTGATGTATCTTGTAAATTGTACAGATGTAATAATCACAACATTCGATACGAAGATTATCAAGTGATAAAATGCTGCTTACACATATTTGCTTGCTAATAAATAACCACGATAATATTGAACGTCGAGACTTTTATCTCAAATCCAGTATGATGTGTCGCAGCGTTTATGTGGAAGTTCGATACCTTCGTTCCTAAACGTCATTCGCACGGACGAAGATCCTCCGACGTTTAATAGAACGAACAAGTTTACCAAAGGATTTCAAAACTTGATAGACGCTTATGGAGTCGCATCGTATCGCGAGGCCAATCCGGCCCTCTATACCATCGTAACATTCCCATTTCTCTTTGGAATCATGTTCGGTGATGCTGGACACGGTGGGTTGGAACGTGGACTTCAAATGATTTTTTCAATCACTCATTACGTTTATTTCACGCCTCATTTAATATTTCTCCATTTCTTTATTTTCTTGTGACATCCAGGTCTGATTATGACGTTGTTCGGTGGCTGGATGGTGATCTGGGAGAAAGGTTTGTCCCAGAAGAAAAACGGAGGGGAAATATGGAATATATTCTTCGGTGGACGTTACATTATACTTCTCATGGGAGTCTTCTCCATTTATACCGGTATTATTTACAACGACGTTTTCTCCAAATCTGTCAACTTGTTTGGTTCGAGTTGGAACGCATCGTCGTTCATCGAGCACGATTTACTCACTAATGACACTTTGACTCTCGATCCGGCTACGGTGCAATACAACCGGGTACCATATCCCCTGGGAATGGATCCTGTCTGGGCATTGGCCAAGAATAAAATCATATTTCTCAATTCTTACAAGATGAAATTGTCTATTATTTTCGGGGTTGTTCATATGATGTTCGGTGTGTGCGTCAGTGTCATTAACATCGTGTAAGTACCTTTGAAACATCAACTAGGTTTTATCGCCTTTTTCATTCGCGCTGTTTCAAAACTCGATACATTTGTGTTCCAGCCACTTTAAGAAGTACTCGAATATCGTCTTTCAATTTCTGCCCCAATTGCTGTTCCTCGTTCTTTTGTTCACTTACATGGCGGCACTCATGTTTATCAAATGGGTCGCGTATGCCGCTACAAAAAATCCTAGCGGTAAATAGAAAAAAAAAACCAAACTAATCAAGTACTCAATCGTTCGTGAAATCTTTTTTTTTATACCGTCGTTGTTTTTTTTTTCTGTCTTTTCTACAGAGTTCGCTTCATCACCGACTTGTGCTCCCTCCGTCCTTGTAACTTTTATCAACATGATGCTTTTCAACAAGGCCAAAGTTTCCGAGGGTTGTTCCGAATATATGTTCCCCGGTCAAAAAATGACTCAATTGGTTTTCATATGCATCGCGCTTGCCTGCATTCCCGTGATGCTTTTCGGCAAACCGTTTTACATTTTAGCGACGAGAAAAAAACCCCGTACAAATCAACAAGTAAGCTTAAAAAAATGCACAACGCGAAGTACACTGAGCAAATGTTTGAAACTGTTTCATCAATTGCTCAAAGTACAGTTTTTTGTTAATTCGTAAAGACCGCGAAAGAAAAAAACTTGCCAAACTATTGAAAACGAATTTTTTCTCTCTATTTTTCACAATATTGAAGCACACGAACGGCTCGGCTTCTCAGGATATCGAGCTACAAGGTGAAACACTTCCGGCCCCTTCGACCAGTGAGAACCACGGTGCAACCGATCCTCACGGCGAAGATGCAGGTTTTGGTGAAATAATGATCATCTCGGCGATCCACACGATCGAATACGTTCTGTCTACTGTCTCCCACACTGCGTCGTATCTTCGTCTGTGGGCATTGTCACTGGCTCATGCACAATTGTCCGAAGTTTTGTGGACACAAATTCTCCATATGGGATTCGGTGCCGAAGAGGGCCAGTGGTTGAACAGCCTTAAAACTTTTGTTGCTTTTGGTGCCTGGTCCTTTTTCACCATAGCCATTCTCGTTATGATGGAAGGATTATCAGCTTTCCTTCATACGCTGCGACTTCATTGGTAAGAATTCGACAAAAAATATAATTATTCTAATGGATTTTTCATTTTATTTAATAATTTGATTATTTCATCAATGAAAATTTTGTTTATTTTCTCATTTAATATTTTCATATTTAGTTTTAATGAAAATTGAAGGAAAATCGATTTTTCGAAATATCGAACTTGACAAATCAATAAAACGATTTAATATGTGGAAATACATTTTCCAGACTGATTTCATTATTTCAAAATTAAATCGTGTAACCTTTCAACTATTTTTCTTCTCTGCAGGGTCGAATTCATGAGCAAATTTTACGATGGCCAAGGTCATCTCTTTCAACCGTTCTGTTTCAAGAGCATTCTGGACGCTGACGATGCTGAAGAGTAAAAAAAAATCCAACAACAAACACACAATCAAAAGACTTTCGAAAGTTTCAGCAATAAATAATACTTTTTATCGTCATCGGGTGAAACAAGTTGGCTGTCACGTCAGCACGAGATGAATTTTCAATTTTTATCTTTGACGACGTAATTCGATTGACGGGCGTACATGTATTTTACCAAAAAAAAAAAAAATCATTTTTCCTTTTACACAAATATAGCAGCACAAAAATATTGTTTCGTAGCAGTAAATTGATGAGAAAAGGCGCGATTTAAAATCGTCGAAATATTGGCTTTCGAAATAATTCGACGAAAAAATCGTTTTGGTTTTGAGCAACAAGTTTTGCATGCAAACGATAAAAATCTTAGCGCTGGTTATGTGAATTGTGAAATTACTTTCTCATGCTCTATTCCGTGAAAAAACAAAAAAAACACTTGTATGAGTCAAAGAATTTTGAACTCGTATGCCCGAGCAACGAAAACTCTTTGTTCGATGGTTTCCGATAATTCAATACTGTTCCTCTGTGACTGGAATATATTCTTAAGAGAATAAAAAAGCAAAAATATAAGAAATAAAAAAGAATTGCGCGAATTTGAAAATGCTCTTTTGAAAGCTACGTAGACGTTTTTGCACAATGTATTCATTCCAGTGATAATCAAATGCTTAGAATTTAGCATATCAACGAGAAATATGTACGACAAGAATATAACGTAAGATTGTCGAGCCAAACGAAAGAAAGGCGAAGAAATATCACTCGCGTCAGAAACCATTAACTTTTATCGCTGTTAAAAACGACCTTCAAAAATACGGATGAACGTTTTAAAATGAAAATAATCATTTTCATTGGATCGATACGATTTTCTTCTTTTTTGTACGATCCACTTATTCGAGAAGAGTAATTATGATTTTGAAACGTGATCAAAACGGACGTGAGTGATACGATATAATGTATTTTATTACATAGTAATATATACACCGAACGAATAAATCAATATAAATTTACAATTGATTTTTAATTCCCTAATTTCTTCATCCGTCGCCCCAAAATTTCCATTCAAATATTTTTTATTCTAATTTTGAGACGCCCTGTAAACTAATAAATTTTATAAATATTCACGACATCGATAATCTTTTGACTATCAAGAAAATAGTAAAACGAGCAATGCATAAAAACACACATAATTTTTTCTTACTTCCTTCATAATTAAGTTGTTTTGTTACTGAATAGTTTTTTCTTATGTTTTTTTTTTCAATCATCGAGGCTTACGAGTTAATAAAAAAAGCAACTTGTCAGAAATTCAAGACATTCGAGTAACGTTTCCTTGTCGGGACGTGAAAAAAGCTACAGCTTTGATTAATATCAATTAAGCATTGAGTAATTTCGTAACTTAATGGATGACTCAGGAAGTCTTTCGGTTCTTTTGTCTCGGCCCATTTAGTTTTACGGTATTAGCTATATAGGGTGTCCATATACAATGTCACATATATCACGTCGTTCAACGAGGGTGGATGTAGAGATAGAAAAAGAGAGAGCGAGAGAGACTGAGAGGGAAAGAGCCAAGCTTCCTTTTGGATTAAGTTTACCGTTGGAACTAAACTCAAACACAATTATCTCTCCTCGCCCTGTTTTGCATATCTCGGGGACGCGAGCCTCGTTTGGTCTGCTAGCTCCACTTACTAACCCGCTGGCCTTTGTCCTATACACTATTCTATATATACGCGTATACACGGTTACATTTAAACATTCAAATCAAATAGTCCAATCCGCATTATTTTGAAATGAGCTCGAGGCCCTTTTACTCGAATCGTGTGTACACGTCAAATCCTCGTAAGCAAAAAAGCTCAACCTATTCGGTACATAAAGCCATGAGAGCTACTTTCCTTTAGTTATTCGAAGTCAATGTATACGACGTGTTTTTTTTCATATTCAGAATATTTTTGTTATTTCTTTATTCAAATATTCTACTGAAAATTCTGCAAATCCCGGAGGGATGGTAAAATAGTGGGAGTTTTTTTTTTTTTTCCAATTTCGTTCAGGTAGCGATTACAGTGTCGGACGTTCTATGCACTCGAAATAAAAGAACCAAACGTATTTTTAATCTTTATCAATGCTGTGAGCAATGGCACCACAATCAGACAGAAAAATCATTTTTTTACAAAATGGCGACACGGTAAATCTTGATTATCGATTTTTCCTATACTTTTTTTCTCTTCTACGGGTTGTATAAAGAACAATAATTATTATTTCGATTCAATTCTAGTTCCAGTGCTAAAACAATTCAATTGTGAATTGTAAATTATAAAAAAAAAAATGATTCTACTGAAAATGTGTACCAAATTTCATCTCAACGGACGAACTGATTATCGAGATATCACCAATCGCCAATTAAAAACACCAATTCAAAAACAATTAAAAAACCTGCAATCTAATCACATTAAAAAAAAAATCGCACATTTAAGGGTATGCATCACTCGTCCCGCTTGCTTCGGATTTTTGAAAGTGAAAATATTCGACATCGTTTGATCGATCGGAATAAAAAAAAGTCTGAGTCCACGCAGGAAAATGGCAAAAATCGGCTAAGACTTTTTTTATTCCAATCGGACGAACAGTGAGAAAAATATCACTTTCGAAAGTTGCAGCTATCCCTCTTGCACTCACGGTGCTGAGATACCGACTGATTCATGCCCTTATGGAGATTGGGGACACTGATATTGTTTTAAAACAAACCGCCAACTTCACACACCAATATTTCGTCGAAAATAAACGAAAAAGAGCCCGTTCTTCCGGTTGATCGTCGAAAACTCATCATTTTCGTTGATGAATAAGTGAATAATTAATAAACGATGCG
>JABSMR010016862.1:0-10337 GCA_018902295.1 Dusona sp. PSUC_FEM 10030013
GCGGAAAAAATTTCCACAAGTCGTGCGTCCAATTTTGAACAGCCAAAAAAACGCCGGAAAACAGCCATTTTCAAAAGGGCGTACCAGATCCAAAAAAAATCATAAAAAATATTTGGAAAAAGGGATATGAAGGTAAATTTGTCCTCTTTAAAACGCCCTTCGCTAAATTCAAATATCTTCTTTTTTCAAAGAGCTATCAAACTTTTAGTGCGGCTCGAAGTTTTGTCTCGTGATTCCATACTTTTGGTGGGCAGTGTATACAATAGTACGATTAAACGAAATGTACAGCCACGTGCTTTCGATTATAAACAAGCCTGGAGTCGTTTCGACAGTAATCAAACAGGCATTTAAAAATGTCCATTTCGATTTAATTCGCTTACGGATTTTGAGTTTTCATGTTGATTTTAATGACCGAACATTAGCGATACCTATTTTTGAAAACTCCGAAAAATGACTATCTGGATTACGATCTACATCTGTCGTGTATAAAGTTATTTAACAAAATGAGATATAAAAATTAATCAATGGATCAAATTGTGGATAATAATTTTTGTTCGATAATTTGAAAAAATGGTCATTTAGATAATCAATTTTTTGTTCACTATTTATTCAGCGATTAAAAAAAAATGGAATTTACGGAGCTCCATACTCTTTATGAAATGTATTATTTTTTCTGTTCGTAAGATTTCTAATTACGATTCAATTCCGAGACAGCTATATCCCATGGTCTGAATTGGAATATCTCATTCGATTTGTACCTAATGCGCACGATTTCGTTTCGCCGACACGTTTGAGTAACTCGTTTTTGCGTTGGTGTAACAACCAATCGAGGAATAAAGAAGTCGTAGAACGCAATTTAATGCGTCATTAGAGATCTCATAAGATTAACCTCCGTTCTCATTTTCTTAATTTTTTTCCCACCTTTTCGTACCACGTACGATCAAAGTTTTTCATCGATATTATTCCGTGAGATATATAAAGACGAAATGATAAAGCGTAATAAGACAAAATCGAAACCACAACAAGCCAATTAATGAAACCAAAATATTCCTTATAGTCCTCAACAAATCAACAAAGTAATTATTACGTACGATCAAAGTCTTTTATTTTAATAAAATTTAGATCAAATGATAAGGTGTAATAAAAAAATTGAAAACACCGTTAGACACGTTGGAAACAAGAATCTGTTACTGAAATATTTTAACATAACAGGACAATTAATGCAGAGAAAATTTGAAATCCTCATAAAATTGACATATTCTCGATTGCCAGCAAAGTCTTCATTCAATTTTTGTTAGTAGACGAATAGATGAGATGAAGGAGAGTAATAAAAAAAATGAGAAAAGTAATTAGAAAAATAAATCTGGTACAAAAATATTTAAAAAACGAAGTGAATTATTATCGAACGAAAACGTTTAATTTTCGTAAAAACAAGAAATTAAATCATTTTATTATAATTAAATCGGTAATGAAATTATTAGATAACCTGGTAAATTTGTTCATAATAATTGGCTAATTAATTGATCGATTAATTAATCGATGTAATAATTGATTATTGTATCGTAACTCTGGTCTTTATGGACAAACCAAAATGGATTGCTGTTCTTTTCTCTATCAGAAGATACAACGGGAAAACCTGAACAAGATGGACTGAAAAATCAATGGGCAAGTTTCTTGGAAGCAGTTCAGTTTTTTTGTAGCATTAAAAAATTCATGGACGATTACTGCGTTGAAGAGCATGATTTTCTGCAGTGTGCATTTCGAGGAACTGCATAATAGATTATTGAAGACTTCAAAAAATGAAAGAACAAGAAAAGAAAAAAATCGCTGTATATTTAAACATAGACTCACGTGTTCCATCGCCGTCGCAATCAACTCGCCAGCAATATCCCGGATTAACAAGCTTCCGGGATGCAGTAGCCGGATATTTCCAGCGTAGGGGTTTGCTACTTAGTGCCTCGTGATCGGATTCTGCACGATCGGTCTCGATGTTCACCGGACTCTGCCGCGAACCTGCCGCCATTGGGAATCTCTCCACCCACGTGCTGGGACCTGTCATTTTATTGACAAACACAAAAACGAAAATGCGTTAGTCACGGGTCATGTCTATTTTACCATTTACGGTGATCCTGAAATTATTCCTATCACGAAAAACAATGCACGTGCCAATCAAGGTCGAGATCTGGCGAGATGATAAATCACAGTCTGAGTCATCGCGAGAATAAGATTATATCATGTGTCCAGCTCAAACCAGCGTTGAGCTTTTAAATCATTCTTTTCATACGATTTTTAAGATTTTTTTTAACGTGTTCAACCGAACTGATTCAATTTTTATGTATAGTCATCCATTTACTGAGATTACTAATCGATTAAAATTTCTTATTTGATTGAAAAATCAAAAATAATTTATCAAAATTGATATTAATTGATGAAAAATTTATTTTTAGCTTCTCAAGACATTTTTATCATAATTAGGCAACCATTCGTAAACATTTTCAAGATCATTGTTCTCTCTTTCTCTCTCTCTCTCTCTCTTCTTAACAATATACATCCTAAATGAATCGGTATTAGTGTATCGCAATAAAAATTTATCCAAACATTAACATTTGTTTCATCCCAGTGCAGGAAGATGCAACTGGACGATTAAAGTCGATAATACAGGGTGGTACTGAAAGTTGCACCGATGGAGCGAAACGGAAATTATTTCCTTTCTTTTCCAAATTTCTCGCTTTTTAAATTAGCACTATTTCGATTGCTTTGGTCAGTGAGTTTTTAAATGAGTTGAAAAAAATAAAGACCGAAACTTCGGGTACTACTGAAAATAATTAATTGCAATGCTTTCAAAAGATTGAAACTTTGACATCATAACACCGGTAGAATAATCGCGGATGTGCATGATTAATTACTGATAAGGAGTTTTCTCGATCTCTCTTTCTTTTTCATCACTCAAGTGAGGGAGTTTGGATGAGAACTTGTATACAGGAGAGAAATTCATGGACTCAGATCTCAAGCGGCAAGGCCTTCCGTGCTCAAAGCTCGAGATCGTCACGCGGACTGGAGGCGAACCATTACTTTTACTTAACTCTATTAATGCACGTCAAATTTTATCATACCTCTATCCATAGTGCGCGCTTGTTTGTGTGGGTTCATGTGCGTGAGCATTTGTCTCGTGACTCCATCGTAACACTCGTGACTAAGATAAGGATAAATTGTGCCTCGTGGTTTCGGGCGTTTCAACTCGTACGACTAATTTAATATCACTGCTTTAAATCTATTTACTTTTCATTCATATCGTACGTTCAAAAACACTAAACAGTCAAGGTCACGAGACCGAAAAAAAGATCCATTTTTCCTCTGGTTAATAAATTAAATTCAATTGATAAATATTGTACGAACAATATGAGCTCTGTGACAAATATTTTTCACTATTTTTTTTCACCGTATTTCTCTCACTAAAAGATAAGAAACAAAACCTACGTACGACCTAGAGAATTAACTGCGTTGTACATTATTCAATTTTTAATGCATTATTTACTAAACTCTATCGAGTACATTTACTACAACAAAAAGGAACAGAGGGCGAAATACGATACAACTTAAGGTAGTAATCGTAGTAGTAACTTGGAAATATCTTGCGGAATAAACTCTAATAACGTTAGTTGTTGTATTTTATAGAAATCTAAAAACATATGAACTTTTGGGATAAATGTCCAATATAAAATTCACAGTTTCAGACATAACCACCTTTCCCATATCTAATAAAAATGGCTTACACTTTACATCGCTACATCTCCGAACTTAGATGCTCGAAATGCTTGTTACTTTTTTTTCGACAAACTTCGTCACATGCTCCTCTGTAATTGGGAATAAAAAAAAATTGTAAATCAGTTTCGGGGTTATTGCGTAAAATATGCACTTTTCTACTGCTCCCGATAAGAATACTTTTGAAATTTTGCATGTAATTACACAACAGTGTCCTGAATGTGGGTCTAAAATTTTGAAAAATTCTATAGAAAAACAGTTTGGCGAGAGTGTTACCTTGCAGTATACATTTTTTGGCACTCGAAACAATCCTCATAATTTATCATAATATCAGATATTCTCCGAATAGGTTCGTTAGGAAAATCCGAAAAAATTACTTTTTCTGCCATCTATTTAGCAGTGTCCTTATCGCTTTAACGACAGCATCTTATTTGAATACTAAGTGACAGCGCACACCTGATGCGGTTAATTGTTTTTAAAGCGAAAAATCAATTTTATAAATGAATTACCATCGTCTCTATTTTAAGTAGTTCATTTTGCCTCTGTATTCCATTATGCCCTGGTCTTCTGTACTTGTGCAATGAATACTTTAATAGATGTAAATACACACTTGTCAACGAGTAAACTTACTGACAATTACTCGCTTTTGTTTCATAAGAAGCTTATATGTAATATTTATTTATAGAAACGGTGTATATAACTGAAATGTAATCATTGTTTCTTGTCGACTGGAATCGTATATTTATTATACCGCAGTCGAGCAAAGGTGCATACATTTTTGTGCATGCCAGAGTACAAGGTCCGCGGGTCAGATCTTTTCATAGCGATTCATTTTTCCATTTAGGAAGACTTTGTTTTCATAATAAACATACAAATATCAAAATTGAGATTCTCATTTCTTTTTATTTCGATTCTTTAATTAATATTTCCTTGACCTTGCATCATCGTTAATTTAGTCGATCGACAACTATACATTTTAGTGCTTTCGTGCACTTTTGGAGATGAAAATGATTATTACTGATATTTTTAATTTCGCAGATTTTTTTCTTTTTTTTTTTTTGCTTACGATTATTTTTAACACTGCGAGAAGAAACGTTGCGATAATTCGATCAATGATAATAACAGTACCGAAGAAATATACGATTGAAGGAATCGATAGCGTAAAGGCCAGAGCTTCGACACTTGTTGTGAGGAAAATCGATGAATTCTTAACTTCCGTACACAAACAGTCATGTGTGCATAGACTTTTTTTTTATCCTCTATGGCTATCTCCCTCTACAGGTGCATAGACTTGTGCATAGAAAAAGAATATTTTATTTCCATTGAGATAGAAAATTCTTGACTGACTTAATAAAGTACAAAATCTATAATTCTTATATAATGCAAAGGCGAGTCTGTATATTCTACTGTGTTTTATTAAGGACGTTTTACACATATATCGACAAATTTTAGTCCATCAAAATTTCGACACTTGGCTATTGGTCAAAAATTTGAAAAAAATCTACGAACTTTGAGATGTCGTGAACATTCATTTTCAATAATAATAATCCCAAAAAGAATAAACTGTTCTAATGGAAGAATTGATCCAACACACACATCGTCAAAAATGAACAATCCGGGGTGTCGTTTTCGTTCTAAAAGCCAGTTCATTTTCTATTGAGACACCTCAGATCTTATGCGATCGGATAAAAAATTCAAAATGGTAGCCATAGTTACGATTCTTCGTATATTTTTTCAGATCGTTGGCTTTTTATAGGCACTATTTTTCCTTATTTTCTTTACCTCTCTCGCGCTCTTTCATTCTATTAATTACTTTAAGGATTCCCGAGCGTTTACTTGGAAACGAGACAGAGTAGCGATCTGTTGAGTTTAGCGTCGATGTTCGAGGTCGTCCCGTGTGCAAGGCTGCTAAACTCTTTTTCTCTGGTTTTGTACCGACGTGTACAGTGAAACCAGCAAGTTTTTGTTACCGTATATAGAATTCCAGCCGGAAATCACGGTCATTCAATTGTCATAAATATTGATGAGAATGTGAATTGAAATGCAACAGTTCGTGGTTTTGGTCTTACGAAAACGAGGATGGCAAATTAACACAATAATGCGGAGTGCAAGCTCTAAATGATATTTTATGAAACGTTCACAGAATTACGATTTTATTTATATATTTTTCACTTCTCTGTTAGAGTTGTATTCATTATATTGTTAGAACATTCAACGCCAATGTTCGCCCGGAAAAATAACGGAACGATCGGTAATTAATTCAACAGAAAAATAATACAATTATCGGTAATTTATTGGCTGGAAAAATAATAGAATAATTAATAATAAATTTGTGATAAAAACAACATAAAAATCGTTCATTCATTTATTGGAAAAAAAAAAAATATACAATTATCGCTAATTTATTGATTAAGTAAATAATAGAATAATCGGTGATTTAATATTCGAAGAAATAAATAGAATCATCAGAAATCGAGCCGTGGAGAATTAACCTTGCAAAAACCTCAACGCGAATCAGGTAGCAAAATCGACATAAAAAATAAAACGCATGTAATAAGATATCCTTGTGAGTTAATCGAGTGATGCTGTTACTTGGTCCGGTTTATGTATTCATGCAGAATTTCTCCAGCCTTGTTGAAGTCCTTGTGGTTAATATAATGAAGCGAAATTATTGCATATGACGAATTGAGAGACGAGGTGAGTGATCTCAAAGTACACGATCACGAACAATTGTGTGACACGCACAACGACTTGGATCGTTATCCTCGACACCCTCGGATCAATTTAGAGCCATTTACCATCATCTCATTCAGGCCTTGCTTACGCATTTACCAAGTCTTTTTTCTCCACTAGATATATTACGATTGAATATATTCTGTATACAACGGACGATTCAAAAATTCAAACCGAAATCTGATGATGGATTATCGAAAAAAATCAAACGAAAATACAAATAACGTCACAATATTAAAACAGCCTCTAAAAACTGACAAATTCAAATGTTCATTTACCAACATCCAAAACATTAACAAGTAAATAATAGATACAAAGGGTTTTGTCGTAAAGTAAGGACATAATTTGTTTTTCCATCGATACTAATTCATCAAATTTGAATATCAATTGATTCAAATTCATCATTGGGTATTACCACTAAAGAAATAATAAAGAAAAAAGTACAAAACATGTTATTAATTTCTTCATCAGAAGCGTTCACAATGTTTTCCAATTACCCGTAATTGTGGTCTCATTATAATTATAACGTGTCTATAAAAATGTGAATGGTCCGGATCTGGAATCGTGATGTGGCATTAATCTTTTAATGCCACATTTTTGTTCTCTTGAACAAAAATGGAGCGTCTTTGGAGCACGTGTGAAATGCCTCAATGCGCCTTTGTCATTTTTCTCGGTGTCAGACACTTTCGTGGCTCGATTATTACGAAACGAATGTAAGCAAAATTGTATAGACACCGTTATACGTGCAATCGAGCCAGTGTTCTCTGGTATCGTCTGGTAGTAATCGTCATAATGTCATTTCTCGCGTGTCCGTATATTCGATCATCCGACATATTGTTGGACGCGAGAATTCGAGCCTGAGGCACGTATGAATTCATTTGTCAATTTTTTAGAAACAAATAGGCGTAAGTTGCGAGTTTTGAGGACAATACTTCGTTTTTTGCGTCCTTTAGATCGCTAACAATGTGTCATTGTATTATTTATATATAGGTACACATACGTGTGCGAACAATAAAATACCGCTTCTGGCATTCATATGCGTGTGCGATGATCCCCTGCGTCGATCCATGTGTTCGCTTTGCGCAATAATTCTACAGGGGCCTTAATTGTCCAAATATACCGAATGAGAACAGCACGCTTAATTGCTTTGTCGTGTACGGAAAACAACGGAGCTCTACGTAGGCTTCGTGTTTTTGTACTCAATAATTTGACGTCGAGTTAGTAAACAATAAAAGATACAAACAGTAGAATCGAATGACAAGGTTTTTGTCACGATCATTTTCCTTTCAGAGTTACGACCAATTAATTAAATATATTTTTATTTGTCGTACTTATGCTGATTTGATTCGACGAACAACTTTAAATGAAATTCAACAAAATAAACGGTGCAAACAATTATTGCAAAATTGTGCTGAACAATTGATATTTGTATCAAAAAAACGTCAAATGTTTACTGGCACAAAATTTGAATTTTTATAAATATTTGTTTAAACTTTTTTCTCAATCGCCAGTAAATATTGTCTAACGTGAATTTGCTTATTTTTTGGGTTTTTCGCGCGCATCGGAGTATGGGCGCCGTTCAGAAAACAACAAATTCATCATGTCGAGAGTTATGTCTGAATTCGATAACAGGTTTGACCACTCTCGCTAAAAAATGATAACCGGTTTAGAAAACTTGAATTCTATACTGTTCCCAGCCTCAGGGCTATTACGGCTTGTACGCGCTTCACGTTTTCAGGTTCTTTCACACCGTGCTCGATTTTTGTCTCGTAATGTTTCTATTTACGGTCCAGCAAAACCCCCGGTGGTCTAACTCCCTACATTCATCCTCTTCAACTATGATTCATGCATTGAGACCTTGTTTTCAAAATCTATAGAAAATAAAAGAGTGTCGTTTTTTCATTGACGAAAATGATATTTGTTTTTTCAACGAAAAGGAATTAACACATGTGTGCTTGGTGAATGTTTTATTAACACATTAGTATTTGTTAGGAAAAAAAATAACGTTGTATTGTAATGAAACAGACACTCTTCAAATTTCGTAAACCGAATGTCATAAAATTATCAAAATTCATAATACAGAATATCGACAGTTTTTTAAATTTCGTAAACAAATTGGATGAACAATTATAATTTTGGTAACGAATTTTTAACAGTTGCAAGGATCGGGTATTGAATTTTAATAAATTTATTGTCATCATCCATCGATCGACAATTTAATTTCAACCTTTTTTTTCCAACCGTTTTTTCAAAATACTATAAAAAGAAGAAAATGAAACAACTGGAGCAAGATTATTAAATTGTGTCTAAAAATGCAACAAAAGTTCTTTCAACTAAGAAACTGCAATCCAACGTCGAAAAAGAGATCAAGTTTCACAGTCGACGAACGTTTGAAGCTATTTCGCGTAATCGCGTCAGTAAATAAGTGGTTTGAGCGTGTAAAATACGTGCATCAGCACGCATCTTTTTATCTCGTCTTTTTGGAGCACAACGAAATATTTTTACAAACATTTTATTACGATTATGAACAATGGGTGCGGTTGTGGTAAGCGGAATTCAAGGTTGCCTCTATTTTCTACGGCTGTACCGATTACTTTTCAGTTTTTATTCTCTCCGTGTACAAATAGAAATAATCATTGAGAAAAATGACTTTAAAATGATACATGGTTTGAAAATTATTGTATGTGAATTGCATCATTGGCGAATTGGCGTTTTATTGAAAGGACACGAATAATAATGCTTCGGAATAATCTTCCTGACGTATTTCCAATACGTCAGGAAGATTATTGCATCATTGCATTTTTCGCGATCGAATCAAATGTCAGGACGAAATTTTTCCAACAAATTTGATGAAAATTCAGTGAATCACGAGCTTTTTTGATTAAGAAAATTCAATTATTTCATTTTAATGATAATTTTTCGATTTTATAGTATGGGCTCATAAAAATGTTATTTAACTAAGAAATTGTTGGATTTCTTAACTATTTACAAATTACTTAGATCGATTATATTGATTTTTTTTTTTCAAATGACCGCAATTTTTCTATAAATCGGAAAAGAATGTCAAACATCACCAAACTTTCTGCCGGTTGTGTATCGCAGTTTTATTCGCGTGTTGTTAACAAGCACGTGGTATCGTTGTGTTACTTTAACTATTCCGGCCACACAATATGCATCAAGACCTATATTGACGAGCGGTCCCAACTACGATAAATTGCCCGTGTGGTCTCGGTATTTTTCTTTGCCATCCAGATCGGGAAAACTCTCCGAGTGTCTTGTTGATGCACATATATATGCAAGAAAAGTCCATCGCATATATTGGACAGTTACAGAGAGAATATCAAGGCGATTGGTTCAATGTCAACGGAAGGCATATTGAAACTATACGATTTTGTAATCAGTCGTCACGACAAGCAATCGTTAAAGCAAGCTCCTATGTATATATATACCATTGTCATCAACGATCCATGAAATACTGATACTATATAGCACGCGGAAATCCGTTTAAAACAGTCGCATGCACAACGCTTTTCTTGATAAAGAAATAAATTTGTAAATTTCCTGCAAGCCTTTTGATACTATATTTTCCTCGAGTCTTTTTCATAAGCTTTGACTGTGCCCTATCAGTGACGAAATGCAAATTAAAAAAGTTCATTTATCTATCGAATGAAAATATTTTTTTTTATATCAAGCGGCAGTGCTACATCTGTACTCTTTACAACTGTCCTCTTAAATAACTGCATGATTAAATAACTGTATTCTGATACATCTTCATTCCGATACCTCTGTACTCTCAATTCATGAAAAAAAATCTTTATTTCGATACATCTGAGATCGGAAGA
>JABSMR010016873.1:0-10331 GCA_018902295.1 Dusona sp. PSUC_FEM 10030013
TATATTGCACGAGCTGAGTATTATCGTAATTAGGAACATATGAATTGTGAAGGGGATTGAACTAAATTTTGCTACTGAATTAGCCATATTAATTCCATAAATGTTTTCTCTAGTTTTGTCAGTAAATTTCAAAGCTCACAAACAGCTATTGATATTCGTCACTCCGCAATTGTATACTGATCGATTCTCGAAGAGAAAATCCCCATAGATTCACTCTGACTGTACTCGATTAACGAGAAATCGTACGCTACTTTGACAGCCTCATTTTTCACAACCGTCAAGAAGAGGTGTAATGGAAGAGTGGATTTCTTCATAACACAATACATCCAACTCTTAGTATACGCATTTATGTCCTTTATATACATATCATCGATAATATACAAAATTGAATAAATATTCATCGGCACCTTCAACATTTTGAAATTTTGTCACACTAATAGCACATGACAGCCTAAAAGTGCAGAGTTCGTCAGGTTCCACAATTACAAAGTTTCGATAAAATATATCGATCGTTACGTGACCTTGACTCATCATCTTTTCGTTTGAATAAACTATTGAGGAGAACAAGGAGGGTTACATTTCTTTCGCATGATGAGCCTTTGCTTTACCTACTGACCCGCATCACCCCTATACAGCCCCTGTGAGATGAAAATTTGAGAGTTGCATGCTGTGCGCACGTTGGCCGCGCTTTCTCTCTCTCCCGCTCTTATACATGTATTTATTCCTCTTTCTCTCCGTTTTACTCGAGCTTTAAAGCTCTTCATCTCCCACTCTCTCGCGCAGTCATTTCCTTCTTCCTCTCCTTGTCGGAAATACCCAGCTTTATGTCTTCCTCTCTCTTTCTCGCACCCACAGAAATGTCTCTATTGCGCTCGTTTCTCTCTTCGTGTCTTCCTCGCACACCATAACGTTCCCTCGCTCACTTCCTCGTTCCCTGCCCCCTGCCTCACCCCATAGATCGTGGGTGTCCCCCCGTGTGCTTCGCACATCTCTCGTACCGCGCACGATCGCCCAGTCCGCCGGCAACTCTTCAATGGGAGTGACGCGCTCTTGGACCGCAGTAAGAACAGCTGCTCCTTCTTATGCTTTCCACCCACAAACAGACACACGAAAATGCGCGTGCATACACAAATATCAGTGAAAACGAGAGAAAGAAGTGACGGCTAAAAAGCACGAAATGATCGGTGTGATTTTTTTTATTTACTATGCTAACGAGGACGACTAAAACGTGTGACTAGTGAAGACACGCCACAATAAAACATTTTATCCCTTTACTTACATCCTTCGAGTATGGACATACCTTTACATTTGGAAACAATTCAAATGCAAGATAATTATTTCATGAGTGTTTGAAGTGTGATCTATTCAGTGAAGTTCGTCGGAGGACTCGCGAAAAACAATTTCGATTACCAATAAATATAGGCATTGCGGAAATTGTTTACTGTAATCTTAATAAACTGTAAATGGTGCAGTGCTAGAATTTTTCGGAATTTCTATTGTTAATTTATTCATCATGGAAATAGTTCACAACAGTGTTGATTGGGACATTTAGACTATTCATCGGTTGATAAATTTTGCACTCGATGATTGTTATTCGAATAAGTGGAAGGGTAGATATGTAACATTGAGTGAGAAAAAAAATTCCGAAAGGTAAATATGAATGGGATTTATGCATGAGTTTATGTTTTAGATTTGAAATAAACGAGACGAGACTGGCAGACTGTAATTTAGGTATTTCATTCTCGCAAGCATACTCGTGGACCGAGGGGAAGCTTTTTCATACGTATAAACACATTCATCTACATATATATATGGGAATGTGTACCAGAACTCCAGAATACACAGCACTCGCCTGTGTCTGCTCTGCACGGTCTCTTTCCCCTTTTCGCTGGCGCGTCTCGTGCTCAAGGAGTCGAAAGCTGTGGCGTGCTCACTACTTTACGAGCCGGCTAGCCTGCTCGTCGGTCCGCCCCTTGCCAACAGATGAGAAAAAAAAATGCATGGAGCCCAGTGCAAACTCTAACTTAACTTTGTGTACACTTAAACTTTGTCCCGTGCTTCGCGTAACTTTTTCGTTCAGCACTATAGTTTTGACTCACGACCTCTCGCGAAATTTGATCCAATAAACGCTCCTTGCCAAAAGACGCGTTTTATTCTACGCGATAAAGCATTTGGGAACAGTGATTAATTATTTTTTGACAAATTAATTTGGAAAGCGTTCATGAAAGAAGTAGAATTATTTTGGTGATTTCTTTTTTTGGCTGTATTTATTTAGCTGTCAATCGTAAGCAGTCACAGAAAAAAATATGAAATGTTTTTTGCACTCTCATAAACGAAGTCTCTTTTGATGGGGAATTTAAAAATGATGAATAGGCTATGGACAAACAAAATACATTTTCCCAAAACCTTTCGATGAACGCTTCTTATACGGAACGTTCTAAATGCAGGAGAGCCTTCGTATGTAAAGACAAAACCTTGAAAATCCAAATGTAGAAAGCAATTTAACAAAATCCGCTTATTCTCCATAGCAATACTGAAAAATGATAATCTGGACAGTTCGAACAGGTCATAAGCTCCGGAATCGACTATTTAAAAGTCCATTAAGCACGTGAATGGGTTTTTCAATCTGTGATAACGGCATGAATAAAAAATTCTATAGAAAACGTTATTTTCGTTATGACAACTAAACGTCGGAAGAAAATAGTCGATCAGTGAAAAGAACTTTAAAGAGTTTTTCCAATGTACCTAAAGGATGTTTAAATTCTATGAAGCATGCGTTCAGTGTGTCTTGGGTTGCGGTTCTCATGAGAATCATCTCGAGTGTAAACTCAACCATCATTGAGCACAGGTATAATAATACTTTGCCCAACAGACGCCGCTCTCTCTTTCTCTCCCTCTCTGTCATTCTCTCTCTCTCTCTGATAAAACTCTCACGAATAATCTCGATGGAATTAGCAAGAGCCATTAAGCTCGCCGGTTCTTCCAGCCACCTGCTATTCTATGAATCGCGTCCTCTTCCTTCCCATTCTCTTGCTGATCGACTTCTGTATCGTTCTTCGCCCACCAATTTTCATATATTTCGTTTCCTTCCAAGTTCGTTCATCCGAGCGAATACCGCACATAACGACGCTTTAACGAAATCGTAAAGCGTTACAATGCAACAAGAAAAGAATTTTAGTGCGACATTGGTCCATCATAACCTTTGCAAAATACAGAAGACTTTGTTATATTCTTGAAACTACTGATCGTTTTGTTGCGATGCGTCCTTGTTTTATGAAGTCAATAAAAATGCGTACTCCTCTCTGTACTTACTTTTATTCCTCCATTTCTTTCATTATTCCGTTCTACATAATTTTTCTCATACGCCTAAGAGAACAAAAAACGATCCCTATGCGAAAGAGAAATAAAAAAATTATATAACTCATCCCTCGTTAACCTCGTAAAAGAGTCCGGTATTTCGACGTAAAATGTAATTCCTTCAAAGTAGCCGACACAGCAAATATTTTTCATTGCCTCATGGACAGTGATCGTAAGTTTTTTTTACCTTTCGATGGACAAAGAAGAAAAAATCGTGCACGTACACATACACCCACACACTGAATTATGCACGCGTGATAAAGCTCCACAGCCTGCATGATATTCGATATCAATTAATGATACATTTGACTTTGTTCTGACTGAAAATGACAATAATATCTGGTTGGAGTGTACACCATAATCCAACCATGGAACAAAACATGTTTTGTTTCTACAGAAAAAGCGTGTTCAAAAACTACAAACACCGAATATCAATAAGAAATGTAAACACATAAAGTATTCGTTTGGAGAGTTCAAGATTTTCTAAACGTAATGAATCAAATGAGGATATATGATTTTTATATATTATTAAATGTGTGAGTAAATGGTCCACTAAAGATCAAAAAACCTTTGTAGCTAAACTGAAAATAGGAGTCTAAAACATCTAATCGAACAACGCTTACGTATTGATGGAAGTTATTAAAAAAACCTAAGAATTAAAAAATTGCGCACTTTCAATCCGGTATTTTCAGTTAATTTTCATAGTTTTTCCTATGAACAAATTGAGAGATGAATAAAGCAGGTGCAGAGTTGTGAAGAAACGTTAAGTAATGGGGAACGAGGTTCAAGGCTTTCAGATTTCTGTTGAAATCCTTTTCTTCATACTCAGCGATCTAAATTAACGTCGTGTTACAGATGTGAAGTTCATTTATAA
This sequence comes from Dusona sp. PSUC_FEM 10030013, assembly GCA_018902295.1. Classification (NCBI taxonomy): domain Eukaryota; kingdom Metazoa; phylum Arthropoda; class Insecta; order Hymenoptera; family Ichneumonidae; genus Dusona; species Dusona sp. PSUC_FEM 10030013. The sequence continues at coordinate 4,232 of JABSMR010016873.1, forward strand.
AAGAACTAATTCCGACTCAAATCCAAATAGACTCGACCTAACCAAACTCAAATAAATTTTTTACCTCTCTCCAGTTTCTTTTTACTTCGAATTCCGCACTTTTCCCCTACCTCTTTGTTAACCATGTATTATTCTCTGTCAGGTCGTATGATACTTTACCCCATTTTTTCACCGTTCTTACAATACATAACCCGCCCGATTGGTAATAGTGAACAGCTTAGGTTCACGAGTGACCCGTAACGAAGTCAACTTCGTTATGACACAAAAAAAATGAGGAATATAAACGTCACTTGATGAATGTATATTTTTTTTTGCAGGTTCACAAACCTAAATGGAGCAATTCTCGACCTTTTGAACAGGATGAAATTGGATTGCATGATTGGTGAATGTGTTCAATTACAATCTCAGTTTATGAGTTTAGAAACCCTATAGGATGCTTGCTGGCAGAGAAGTGTAAAGTAAGATAGCTAAAAAAACACGACACAAAAAGAGAAGGAAAGTCTGTAGGAACATTCGAAGCTGTAAGTTACTTCCGCCAAAGACGTCTGGAGAATTGGAACTTTGCACGTAGACGCGAGGAAAGTCAAACATCGAAGCACCCACCGGAGGTAATAGTGATTCTTTGTTCCTGAATATCTCCTCCGTGCTGGGAGTACATTTATACTCCAACGAACGTAAAAGTTTTTCGAGTGGTTTGCGGAGTAATGACCTTTGCATACTCCACCCTCGATCTTCATCGGTTCGAGTCACTTTGGACCGATTCGTTTCAAGTGCAAGGGTGCCGTTTCGTGATTCCCACGATCCAATAGGATCGATGAGCCGTCACGTATATTTAAAGCAGCGAAAAGCCTCCACCGACCAAACGATGGATGTAAGCCCAGGTGAGATCGATCGCTGATAGGCGTGGCTTCGTTCAAAGCTCTTGGGAGTCAAATGCGAGATAGAACATAAAGAATAGTTTGAGTTGAAACGAAAATCGTATATCAAAATTGGATTATTCATGTGACCTCACGAATCTATCGTTTGAAAATTCTACAGGCATGACAGGGACAAAGTTATCGAAGATTTTGTTGCGGCGCGATCAACGACTATAAATCGTGTTATAATATATCATCGAAATATCCTAGTGCCCAAGTGTATCGTTATAACTACGGTGTAAGAAAATGAAGGGATGAAACAAAGAATTCCAGTGCCAAGTGCGGATTGATTAAAAAAATTAGAAAGAAATAAAAAAAATTGTTGGTGTTCCGTTGGACGGATTAGAATAAACGGTATTACGGAACGTTGCGACTTGGCTGTAAACTTTATATCGGGGGAGAGCTTCGGGCACAGGTAAGTCAGCCCCTGTCTGTCTGTTACCATTTTAAAAATATATAAGCTTCAGCGATAAGCCAAGGACAATGTACGAAGCCTGTGACTTCTCTGCAAGGATCTTATCGAGACATCCTTAGTTTTCTCCTAAAAAATACTTATTTATAAACAGAAAATATAAGCAACTTTTTGAATAGAAGTTCGCACGTAGAGCATTGGTTTCAAAGCCACCCTGATATTAGTCGAATCACCCGGACACAGAATAGCACGGGCATATTTGATTGAATCGATCCAATATGGATTACTATCCTTCAGTGGTGACACTTTTTAGCCAAATTATATTCAACTATCGTCCGTGGACAGCCGTAAAAAAACACATAAACAATGAAAATTGATAATGTGGCGGATGATCGTTAATCCGAAATTTGATTGGTGGATTTTCAGTCCCTTTCAAAACAAGGCATTGCAAGTTCTGGACAGAGTTCCTTGGGGTGAGATCAATGTGATGGGTGAGAGTAATTACAAAATGAAAGGAGGATAGGTGAACGATGATAATAAGAGAGGTTCGAACTGGATGACAAGACCTCACTGGGTGCGATAAATGTCCAAATGCATGTGTACATACGGGCTGATCATGATTATCCAATAATCACCGGTGTTAGCCGTTGATGAGGCCTAGACTCGGGTCATGGTTTCGAGGTTTCGATGCGAGAACAACACAAATACACATTGCAAGCGAGGCATAGAGAGAGGGAGAGACAGAGAGACAGACAGACAGACAAACAGAGACAGAGAGAGGGAGAGGGAGAGAAAGAGACACGCACACACAGACAGATAAAGTCCTACACAGATTCATCATGACTTAGCCTCCTGTGTTTCGAAACCACCCACATAATCGTAATTACGGCGCATGTACGGCGTGCACATACGGTGCAGCTATCTGACATATTCTGCAACACTAATTACAACAGCTAGAGTAAGCTTCCAATGGTTTAAAGGCAAGCACGTAGCAATCTCGAAGTATCGCGATGTATCTCGATTGTCTTCATCAGCGCAATGCGAAGTAGCATTTAAATATTCACCATTGATTACAGATATCTTCTACTTTATTATTCTCCCGTGAAAATTTGTTACATACTATGCTTTGTGTACAAATCAATACTGGTCCTAACAGGGCGAGCGGTTGATCGAGTGAATAAACGGCCAAGATCGCACGCCTTCGGTCCTAGTTTCAAATCCCGACCAAAACCAAATGTAAATTTGAATTTTTTTTCAAGTATTTCTGTTGCAATCCCGGTTGAAGAGAATACCACATTCATAAATTCATGCTTAAAAATATCTTCCTGTAATGCCTGAACCGTCAATGTACGGCTCCAATTGCCTCCCGGGAGCGGTTCTCATCGTGCGGATGGCCGCCCCCTAGCCGTATATTGGCTGGCTCTGTGCAATCACAGTGCTTAGTAAGTACCTTCCTAAGCACCTTTAGTGACCACGCTTGAGCGTACTGACATTGTCGTCCGAAAAGATTAGTTAGGTTCCGGTTGTATCGGCAAGGTTTTCTGCAGTTTCCCTTCGTCCATGGTCATTGCGATACGGTTGAGGATAAGTCGACTGCAGCCCCATAGGTGCGGGAGGGCGGTCACCGAAAAGAATGGGAATTGGGATACATAAAAGTCGCAGAACCGTACGCAAGAATACCCAAAAGTTAAACAAAATTAAGAAATACAGGTCCTCACAGTAAAAAAATGCATTGCAACTCTTAACTATCACTAAACTCATTTGTTTGAGATTGATCTCCGTGAGTTTGTTCGCCTGAATGTAAAAGATTTTTTGTAAAAGGTTATTGTTTCTCAATTTATCGGTATAGTCCATTAACTCTAAACCCGATTATGACTCAAGTAATGTACGATTGGGGAGCAAAGACGAGAGAGCACAGAGAGCTTTTATAACGCTCGTAACTGCCCAGCAACGGGTGCCTGCTCGTTCTTTGTTTTTGCTCTTTTTTATCACTCTCGGGTGCACAGTCGTGCCGAGTTATTCATACATTACTCGTTAATTCAGAGCTACCACTATAAGTTGGGATTAACGTTTACCCCGACGAATTCCATGGTTTTTGCAGTACTTTCGAATAAAAATTTTAATCACTACATAATTATAAAGTAACGCTATAAAATGCAAAGCTTATACATCGCCCTTATAATTTGCATTTCGTGAACGACGCGACGCTGTTGACAAAAAAGTGTCGACGCCAAGTTTACATAAAAAAGAAGATACAGAGATGTAGTTTCGTATTGAAACTCGTTAGACCTAACGCTCAGTAGAAGTGACAACAATTACCAGTGTTAAAAAAACGTGCGAGTTGTAAATGCGTGTAATGTGTCGAGAAGAAATTGAACTCAATCCTTCGTATCAAGGGGTGCAGCCTGATGATTATATACGATACGAAGTCGAGAAACTAGTCTCAATCTATCTCGGACGTCGGACACATGGGATAGAACATACAGGCGGAGATAGAGCCAAGTTGTAGCTAAATTGGACTTGGTAGAAAGCTCGTATGGTCGAGATCCCGCGGTTTCCACAGTAGTCGCATCGTACAGCAAATTCGCTATACCTAACCGATTGTGATTGAGGATTCCGGTGTAGAGAAATTGGGAGGTCCAAGCATACGCGGAGAGTTCGGACTTAACCGAGGTCCTCGTTGCCTTGGGTTATCGGCTCGCCACAACGAGACGGTATTAGATTCAGATCTGGAGGATCTCGATTTCGGAGGCGCGTAACACCAGTTTACGTACCTGTATCGAGTGAATACAGTTATAGGGGAAGCAGCCACTGATCACACACAAGAGGAGCCGGATCTTGTCGAGAAGCCTCAAATTAGGGACGAACAGCCGCCTCCGGGGGCGCTGAATGGGGACAAGAGGGTTTAACAGAGAGGGGCTCGAAGGGAAGGCATAGTGCAGACACTCTCTGCATATATCTCGCATATGACAATGGACACATACGGGAAACGGTTCCCGCCACGTTTCCGTGCCACCGGATGTCATCACTCTGGACTGCTTCTTGGTTTACTCTGTTATGGGCATTTCGTCTCTTACACAACCTGGGTCATCTCTTATCAGACGAGCAAGCTCCGACGTAGTGCCAGCCACCACCTCCTACAAGCTCTTACGTTAACGTTGAACAAGTCCTTTCCATCCGTCCATTCAACATTCAACATTGACAGGATCTGCATCACGCAGAAATACCCGGGGCCTTGACCAGCAATGGGAACCCTGGCCAACTTCATACGCTATTTGATTAACAGAGCCTGGAGAGTGTGGACGGCGTGGTTTTAGACCGCTGCATGTGACACCCTGAGCCTATCATCCATTACACTCATAGTCGCTCGAAGCTCTACCCTTCTATGAAACTGCCAGCACCACTCAAACCCAGCTATCTCGTTCGGGCGTTCCCTCTACACTGTTATTCATCCTTCAACTAGCTGGCATTATCTACTGTAACTTCTGCCTCTTGAACACGTCTTAAGTTCATGGCTGCCTTCAGCTCGGTCTCGACTGTGTTTAAACTTCAAAACCTCGACGTATATGCCTCGAATTACATTTCACACGAGATAAACTATGGTGAAGAGTGTCAGTAGGCCAAGAAAAAAAATGCTTCGAATACACATAGCCCATCTCAGTTCTTCGTACGAACCGAGGACGGAATTGCCACGCCATAAATGCTAACTAGGGTGTCTTGATTTTGATTAATGATTTTCTGTAAACAGGGTCCATCATTTGATGATGCTTTGAAAAATGTACTCATAACATTATTATACAGCCCCATTAAACGTTGCTCCATAAGAAGCCGGTCATTATCCTCCTGTGCACCGTATTCTTCATGACTGTAGATCAGCTTAGGGTAGAAATCGTAAAAGCCGATTGGCCCGAAGCTTTGGGCTGAAGCCAAAAAGCTCGTGAATCTGTGAGCTTTGGCTGACGCGCCGATCCCCATAACTCTTGTCTTCAGGAATATATGAGAATCCTTTCCTTTTTCGTACTTTCTGACCAGCCCGCAGCTTCTTTCAAGACTTTTTCAAAAACGTTGAGGGAATGAATTAGACATAAATTCTTACGCCGACCTACGATCGCCCCAATGGCATTAAAAACGAAGCGAGGAGAATGTGTCATGCTGTATTTTATTATTCGGGTGTTAGAGTGTTCGGCTAAAAGAAAATACGATCGGAATAAAACTGGGTGCGCTTGTCTCGCGTGACCGTGACTCTTGCAGAACAGGGGACACGTCAATGGGCATATATTGATCTTATTCGAGAATTAGTGATGACGTAAGGGGATGCAGTAGCCCGAGACGAAACTCGGATGCCTCTTTCACCAATTTCCTCTGGTCCTTAGTAAAAATATAGAACACATGATGTTCCGTCGTATCTCATATATATAGTAACAAACACAATCACCCAGCGTAATTACCATGATTGCTCTCAGTCCACTGTTGGAGGTTCTCGGCAAAATTACCCTTCTCTAATTGCGACATTTTGTTCAACCGTTCGAGTCCAAACGATATATACATATATATGTGTGTGTATATATATGTATATTTACGCACATAAATCGTACTTGTGTCTGAGTACCAACGGAGGTCATTACCTGGCATGACATTTTATAAGAAGAAAACTGGCTTCGCACTTCTACGAACAGTAAATAATTATAGATCTACCCAATTCTATTCATACATATATGCAGACTTAATTAAGTATTATATATAGTAACCAGGTTCTGCGTTTAATGTTGCG
>JABSMR010016884.1:0-10331 GCA_018902295.1 Dusona sp. PSUC_FEM 10030013
ATTAGAAGAAATCTACGAGGTGAATTTGTAAAGGATCTTTTGAGGAACAAAATAAGACGTGGTGCATTAAAATCGGTTATAAAATACGGATTATTCTTTAAAAAATCACGATGAAAATGTGCCGTCATGGAAATTTGCATTTATCAGTTGATGGTTTCGCAAATCTGTCATTATTAATATTTTTCTAGGTCAATTAGACATGCTGTGATACAAATTCAACTTTACTACTTTTAATTAGTGTATTGAAGTTGACATAAAGGAATTATGAAAAATTAGCACTTATTTGACTAGTGTGAAGTAGAATAATTACCTTAAATCTTAAAGTTACACTTTCATCCATTTGGTTGTTCATTTTATACTTTGTAAACACTAATTATATGGTGGTAGGGAATAAAATGATATTAAGACTCGAATAGAAACCTGAGTAAACCATGATTACACCGTTAGGAACGTCGTGTCAAAAAATCAATTGATTTCTTAATTTCGTTTACGACTAACATTATAAAAAATTTGAGGATTGTAAGTTCGAGGTCCATCTGTCATTTTTTTAATGTCAAATTCCAACATTTTTTCATGTTATTACAAAAATTATAAGTATCAAAATCATTTCCGGTCTTAAATATATTTTCCAACAAAATTGTGAGATGGAAATTGCTCGATGAAATCTTTTCTTTTCCACGAAATTTTATTTGCAAGAATTTGGCATCCTGTCGAAAACCCATTGAATTTACATCCCCATTTTTGCAGTCAATAAATGGTCTCGAAATTCCTTAATAATAAGAAGAAAAAAAACAGCGTTTTACTCATAGCGCACTAAACATTCTGTTCCTATTTTCGTTTTTACAATGATCAGAAACGAATGGTAAATTTTTCTAAATATTCTAATAAATATAACCAATTATCATTGATTATATATCGTTACTATTATTGATCAATCAATGTATCACTGAATAAAATCTCGTATCTGAATCATAAGGAAGTCACGTGACGATGAAGGCTTATCGCTTTGTCACTGTAATTCGATGAGTGGCGTATTACTATTAATTACGTGATATTCTCAAGGTTTTCTCAGCGAAGCGCATCACTTTTAAAACCACTAAGTAATAATAGCTCATAACCTGATGTGTTGCATCTTTGTTTGTGTAAAAAAAAAAGAAAAACCTGCTAGTATTAGAAAAACTTGGCTCATTTTTTCATCACGTTGTAATTAAATTGATTAATTCGTTTAATAATCAATAATATTTTCAATATTTTACTCATCGAAATTTCTTGATTTTTTTAAATTTTCATAGTGCTGTTGCAGCTGTAAATTATTTATTTATATTTAGGCTTCGATAGATGAAAAATACATAGAAAAAATCGTCTTCAGATCCAACATATTTGGGAATCTCGAAATATCTTTCCTCGAGGTTTTCTCTCACAGTTGAGCTCTCAAAAGGACAGAATGGAAGGAATGTGTGTGTGTGTGTGTGTGTGTTCGTGTGTTGGCGATGGTGGAACTGCGAGAAGCCCTCCGCGAGTTGCCGTACATGGAGTGGCGACTGGAGGCCGGTTAAACGTGTGTTTCTACAAAAGTATCTATGTATATGTGCTTGTATTTTATAAGTCGTGTAGGACCAAAGCACACGAACACATTCGGGGATAGTTTGTTAAATCGTTACCTACACACAAAAAATTTCTGTGGTCTTTCCTCGTCCTCGCTCTTTCTCTTTCTCTCTTTTTTTTTATCTTTCTCTATTTCAAGCTCCTGCAAGATACTTTTGCAATCTCGTGACGTTCCACACCCACTCGTAAATGTCTACGAGAACTCACGCTACGTGTTCTCTACCTGTGAAAATTGCAATACCGTATCTGCGCGTATTCTCTCAGAGACGAGAAACGCAAAAAAGGAGAAAAATCCTGTTGCTAAAAATGCAATTTTCAAAATACATATTAAGGGTTGACATTCTATTGTCAATTATTTACGGCTTTGAAGCAATTCACAGTAATTTTACGATCGTTTGCTCCAGTAAAATCCGTTGTAGGAAATTAAGCAAAAATCGACAATCGATGAATATTTTGGATTCAAAAAGTGACAACCGATGAATATTTTGGATTCAAAAATCGTTGTGAAACAATCGATGAAAATTTGTTTACTAATTATTTGTGGGCAGTAATAACGTGGCCTTTAAGGAATCTATAGCAATTTTTGGATCAAGTGCTCCAATAAATCGAACGTGTATAGAAACATTTATTAAAAAACAAAAAGTCGATGAATATTTGTAGCACAACCGTAAAAGGATAGAGCGAGATCATTTCCGGAGGCGTAAAACAGAAGAGCAACGATCTTGTCTCGCGATAACCTGACCAAATATCCCAGCGAAAAGGGGCTTCGTGTTATTATTAAAATTTTTTTTTTTTTATTACCTTTTCTTCGCGCTTGTAAAACGCGTGACGGAATACACCGAGACGATGACGATGACGGGAGGGGGCGGAGTCGGTTTTGCCCCCTTCCTTTCCCCCCGAAGTTCCTCTCAAGTACACATAATTCCAGTCTCCTCTCGTACTATCTACTTTTACACACGTTGTGTATCAAAACTCCTCACGTATATATAAGGTACGAATATATGTGCCGGATTCGCGATCGTTCTCTTACTTGCTCTTTTGCCTCTTGACTCTTGACTGCTCGTCGCGAATCGAAGCAGTATCGTTTGTGCTCTGCTGAGCGAAAGATCTTCGTGGTCTCCGTCATTTGGTCATTCAATCAAGATTCACAATTTGTCTTTTCGTCGTAATTATTTCAATCAAATTATCCAAATTCACCAGTGCCTCGGAATCAATTGCCAATTAGAGTGAGTTTAATAACGTCCTAGTGGATGATTACGGAATGTATTTTCACGAGAAATATCATTGTTTGAAAATAAGCCAAGCTACATAATAAACAATAATTGAACAAACGTTTCGTGTTCCGTTCTCTCGTCACGTGTGACGAATTTTCATTTCTCTTTCTTCGCCAACCGGTAGCTATGGTTTTACCTCCTGGTTCACCAACATTCTCATTCTTGATAACAGACTCACGCACACACGTACATTTTGTAAACACATATAAATATACAAGATACACGCCTTTTTGACTCGTTTTCTTTATCATCTCATTCTCGCTTAATGTAGACTCTCTTCATGGGTTGGGTTCCTGGTAGGAATGCAGATGAGATTCGCGACGGTTCCGCAGTGAACACATCCCGGCTTACCACGCCCGGGTCTCGTCATCTCCCTTGCACTTTTGTCATTAGTTCTCTACCTTCGTGATCGAGTGCGGAGTTAACAAATAAAAAATAATAAAAATAGGGTAAAAATATATATCCGCGTGTTCTCGCGCCCACCTTTCCTGCCGCCGTTGCTTCTGCCTCATGAATCTCTATAAGGCTGTCAAACTGGTAATTCATCCACGCTTCGGGCTTTTATATACGTTATATATAAATCGCCGACAGAGTAAAGACCTCGATTATATATTTCTTCGACGATACATTTTATTATCTCGCGCATCTTCGCTTATCGATCGCCTACTCGCGGATGACGACGTTTGGCGTAACAACAGATTAACATGATTTTTTTTCCATCCTTAGAAGGAATTGATCAAAGAATAGACAAGGTAGAGAATTATCCAATCGATATAGCAGTTGCGACAAGATCGTATCGTCAATGAAAATCTAGGTAGATTGACAGCTGACATCGTTCGCTTGTCAACTGACTTCGTAACTAGTAAGCAGTTGTATATCAAAGAGGATCATCCGACCAGATATCGCAAAAACTTTGCTCACCGCTTTTCTTATTTATCAGCGATTTCTTTCTCTTTCTCTTTCTTTCTTTATATCCACATGCAACATTTTTTTTACGTATTTCTACACGGAGAGAATAAAAATGGAATTTTTGTCATTATTACTAAGGAAAATGAAAATTTTCATAAAAATAAAAAATAATTTCTTACATTATACGAAAGATTTTATTTTATTTTCATGAAAATTTGCATTTTGCTTAGTAATAATCACAAAAAATCCAGGGGAGTCACTCGTTTCTGTCGCTGCACGATAAATTTTCAATTTTAATTCTCTCCGTGTATGATGTTATGTCAATGTTGGTTGGCGAATACAAATTTTTCAATTAATTTTCCGCGAAATTGAGCCGACAACGAAGGAAATGAATTTTTGTTTTCTACGATATTTCAATTTTTATGAAAATTTTAGCGCTTACAAATTCGACTATCCTCGGGACTCTTCTGGACCCGATTTTCAGAAATCCGAAGGTCACGAAATTTCCAATTGTCTTAACTCGATGGAAAATTATCGCACAGAGATTTCGATGGAAGAGTTTTCAGAGCTTTTTCGCAGAATTAAAAAATTACGCTGGGTTTTAATAGCTCGATTGGTACTATCCGAGAAACCACTCCGAAAAAAATGCGAAAGGGTTTTATGAAACAATGCATGGAAAAATTGAAAAATTTACCAAAAATCGAAAAATGGAGATATTCCACGAAACCAAACGCCAATCCGAAGGGAATTGGAATACGAATCTAATAAGTACCATTTATAAAGTCTCGAGTTTGAATACAAAAAATACATCACATGCATTTTTGTCAAGTGGTCTAAATGGTGCTAATTTTTTGGTTTTTATTTATTTTAGTAACGTATTCTTATGTATCGAGAAACAGGGCTTAATTTTGTTTTCATCTAAATTCAAATTTACGTGCGAAAAACCTCAAAAACCAGCTTCCTGGGTACGTGTTCGATTAACCATTATCTGAATAATCGATCGAGAAATCAAATTTCGCGATAAACTTTCTGAAAAGCTGATGAATAAACGAGAAAATATTATTTTGTTTATTTCCTTATCTGAATTTTTGAAATATTGGCTACACTTTGAGTGTCAAAGTTGTTGTTACTACAAAGTGCATTGCAACAATAACGCGGATAAAGCTGCAAGCATAGTTAGCACGTGCGTTTATATATGTATATCACAACTGGCACTTCGAAACCCGTGTAAAGATACATATCTGCAGAGTGTATTTCGCGCTAACATTCCCAGTGACTCTAGGAACCCTTGCAGCTGCAAATACTCTTACAACGACACGAACGAACAGTCAGATAAGGCCAAGTGGATCCATTAGCGTAGGAAATTTTTCATATACTGTCATCCTCGTCTCGAGGTGGAATGTGACACGATAAAAGCTGGACCAAACAAACAAATAACCAAATCAACAAGAGCCAAGAAAAACAAGCAGAAGAAGTTTTAAGAATATTTGAATTTGAACAAAAGCACGGTTGAAAAAACAGACCAAATTCTCGGTATCTCGACACGTTACGAAAAGAAAAAAAAAGTCGATCCATAATTACAGGGAAAGGAGAGAAAAAGGAAAAGATGCGATTGTGAAAAGAGGGTATAAATAATTGTGGAATAAAGCGGTATCGGTGATTTTGTCGGTACAAGGGAAAGAAAGAGATAAAATGAGAGGCTGGAGAAGAGAAGAAATATATCAGAGAAACCTCGTGACGAGTAATAAGCGTGGACGAGAGTGGAAGAGCACAAATAAAAATGACTTATATATATAAGGCGGAGAGTGTACAGTCGCGAGATGCGTCGACAAGATTGCGACGACGCGTGTGGATTGAATTCAGATGAGAGAGTATAAACTGCCGCGAATAAACTCTGGACCGATTGCCTTCGAGCCAGTGTACTTTCTCTCTTCTCCTCTTCTCTCACTCTCTTTATGAGTGGCAGATTTGCTCCGCATAGATCGCCTCCTCGTGTCATTGACATCGCCGGTACTTATATTATCATAATTATTAACTTTTTACAACGAGTGGGAAGAAAAAGAAAGAAAAGGATGATGAAAAAAAGAGAAAATCTTAACTGACAGCCTGTATTGGCCAAAGCGGAGGGACGACTCGTTCTTGTCCAATGTCCAAAAGTTAACAAAATGGGACACCGACGCTTTGCCATATTCACTTGACGTTTCTGTGAGCTCGGCGTTTTTCGCGACGTTTGTAACTCGCTGATTCGCTCTCTTTTTTTTATGTTTTTTTTTTTTTTTCCTTACAGCACAAACCACGAGTCTAATGGCCCGAGAGAGTCGAGAGAGCACTGTGGTGGCTGTAATACTGCTAGACACGCAATTATATACACGAGACATTTCACGTCAAAATTCCATTCCAAAATCCTCAACATTATCCTTCTTTTTTTTTAACACGAATTCTCAATGTGTTTTTTTTTTCTATGAAACGAAAGACAAGTTTTCAATTGCACTTTTTTTCTAACTGCATTTAAACCCGGTTATTCAAATACTTGGAGAACAAAAAGTAGCCCGAGTCTCGAGACAAGATTTTCAAATCTATTTATCACTTTTTTGCGATAAATGTTGAATTTCCTGAAAAAAGCCTATATTTATTTCTCGTTTCGATTATTTTGAAAATTAAACTTTCACGCGAAACGCCTTATGTGACTCTTTATATAGAGATATATAAACGTGCAATCGCACATTACAGCACTGGAGTGAAATGACGCGAGGTTTTACCGTCTCACGCGATGGGATATTTTACTTTGCCACCTCTCACCGAGTCATTCATCTTTTTTTTCTCCTTTTAGACCCTTGTAAAAAATTTCTTTTGCTCTCTTTTTATTTTATTGCTTTTTACCAATGAATGAACCATTTTCGCAATGAATTTGAATTATTCGCCAAATTCGTTCGCCAATTCTTGAGAAATAGGTTCACAAACATTTCTTCGAATCTCGCCTGTTTTTTATTGCCTCGTGTTTCGTTTTATTGGCGTTTCGTTATGAGCTCTTATGTCATGTACCGATTTTAAACGAGTTGAGAAATTATTACTTTATTGCAACATTATAGTTCAGTTTTTTTAGCCTCGAATAATTCCACATTTTTCTTTATTTCTATGGTCAAGAAATTCATGTGACCATTTCAAACACGACTTTTTTATTTCTCTTTCAGATTTCTCGTATTGTTTTTATTTCTCTTTCAAATTAATGAATTTCTTTGGCTTTTTGTTACGTAAATATTTAACGAAAGTTTCGTCGATCGACAAATCATTGCAAACAATTGTGCGATAGTTTTACGGAAAAAAAAAAAAAAAAGAAACATGACGATGTGTCGCTGATTAATTTAATTAGCCACCTGACACGTGTACCACCTTAATCCCTTGTTAAAATTCTCTCGCAGCCTTCGTAATTACTATTAATTAAAGAAGATCATGCTTGTGTACCAAAGTACATAGCTTGTGTACCAAAGTACATTCATGTAGGAACTCTCGGACTCTCTCCCCTGGCGGAAGACAGTCAGAGAGTTCGTGCATGAATCCAATAATTACTGAGATAACTAACTAATCGATGATGAGCGTGATTCTCTGTAGTGATGGCAATCTACATTTTGCCAATCATTTTTTGACAATATTATTATAAAATTCAGCTTGATTCATTGACAATTAATTAGGCTGATTTAATTTCATCAGATTTTTCGAATATTTAATTATTTTTCAACAATAAAATTAGGCCAATTGACGAGTTTTAAACATTATCATACAAAATACTAGAAACAGTAAGAAAACCTCTGGAAAATTGATCATCCGAGCCAACTTTTCTCATTCAAAACAGCGAAAAATCATGGTAAAATAAGTTTTTTTCGAAATAGAATTGGATAATTTAGTCACAAGTCTTCTAAGCCTCACGACTTTGGGTTCGCGAGTCATAGAATATTACAACGGCGTGTATAAGACTCGACTAACTGCTGGATTTCATTCCTTGAACTTTTCTCTCGCAGCTGTAGCGCGAAAAGAGCGAGAAAGATAATGTAAGGAATAATAAAAGAGAGGAAATAGTTCCAAGAGCTTAGCGTCAAATTTAAGTCTCGGGGCTTCGTTTCTCAAGTATACGAAATGTCATAGAATACCTGTGTACATGCTCATGTGAAACGACCACAAGGGCAACATTACGTCAGGCACGCGCGTGAATTACATCAACCGCGTGCCATAACTCGAGCTACCGAGTAAATTGCTCGTCAGGTTCGTCAGCACCAACAACCACGTTTAAAGAAGCCTGAGGAAGCAAAAAAATGAAAATAAATATAATAAAAATAACACAACAAGCACTCCAACCACTTCAGGCTTTTGAGCTTCCGCCTCTCGACCACGATTAAAAAAGAAAAAGCACCTACTTGAGGATCACCGCGTTTACTTTCCCTGCGAAGAAATAATTGCATGTCCATTTATAATCTCATTATTCTTAAGACCGTATTGTTGTCCAGAATTCTCTTTCGTAAAGTATTTTTAGGATTGAATGAATTTTAAACGGTTCGAGTTTTCTTTCTGAAATTTTGTACATACATTTATTGATGCCTTGAGAACACGTAAAAATTTTTTCGAAAGTAGAAAAAAGTTATAAACAACTTCCGAGAGGTTTTCTCAAAAATATACTTTTCAAATTGGCGACCACGATGTCTTGATAACCAGTTGGCCGAATGAGTTGAAACTTGATACACATCTTCGGTAGACGGTTTTTCAACAACGCTACCAGAAATGAGTCGAAACGACCGTTATTGTTTTTAAGATACAAAAATAGGGAAAATCCATAATCAAAGTTTGGCATGTCGCCATTTTGTGAAAATTTTTCTTTTCTGGCCGATTTTGTTTACAACAGTGATGATGATCAAAAATACGTTTGGTTTTGTGTTTTTGAAGCACAGGATGTCCGACACTCTGGTCGCCAATTATAAACTTTTTGCGCGCACCAATTTACAAAATCGTACATAACTATGAGATTATTATTTTTTTTTAATTTCTCCAAAATTTGTATATGTTTTTAAAAAATCAATAAACATGTGTACAACATTTCGGACATAAACTGAAACAGTTTAGAATTCAATGACTCCCAAAAATTACCTCTGAAAACAATATAACGGCCTTAAATATTCACCGTAGGAAATACAAAAAACATATTAGTTTTCAATCTCGAAAGTTATTATGATGTAGGAAAAAACTTGATTTGTTTATTGATCAATTATTATAATTTAGTAGTTGTCACAGTGAGAGAACAATTTTTTTCGTAATTATAAGTTTACTTCAACTCTCTTAATTTTATATAAAAATGTTGCCAATATTTCTTCATCCGATATTTCTCAAGAGTTTCAAACTAATAATTATGAAAGTATGAAAATAAAGTATGTTCAGAGTTATTTTTTGTCCTAATTGGACTATAATTTTCTATCACGAAATTAAGGAAACTTTCTATTGATCGAGATTCAGAAGTTCTGTGAAACAGATTTTTTCTAATTAATTTACAATTGCACGAATTTATTCGTTAATCAATGAATTTTCATGAGTTAGCAGAAAAAAAAACTTCTACAGTCTGTTTTTTAAATACGTCTCATTATGAATTGTGATTATTTTCTATTTTAATAAAATAAAACTGCAGTTCAATTGGTTAATTAAATCTTACTAATTAAAGACGTTGTACGCATGACCGGAAGTAAAAATAAAGCCCAAACGATACTCAAATAATATGAACGAAACTTTTGTCGGGACTGTATCTACATAAACGCAACGCCTGTAGACGGATTGGGTCTTATGATTACGCATACAATGAAAGCTTGATCTTGATCGTGGCAACGTTCAGCTCGTTGCTCATCATTCCCTTTACACGTGTTTTATTATCATTTAAGGCAGATCGGTGAATTTCAGCCTCCCAAGGTGAAGCTTAATATTTTTGTAGTCACAAATAAATACGAGATGAATCGATGTCTGGAAGTTGAACGCTATTTACCATTTAGTTTGGCAGTAATTAATTCGTAAACATTCACTGTTTCCAGACCCTTATGCCTGCCAGTATAGAAAAATCGTATGCACATCAAGACTTATTGAATTTTTACATCGGATACTTCCAAGATATCGTAATAAAAAACTAATCACTGTATTCCCCAAAAACCATTGCCATTACCAGTTACCATTAAAAATCAAGTGAAAATTTGAAAAGTATTCCTCCGGCAAACATGCAGATTACAACTGGACTGATACCGGAAATTGTGTGAGAGCGCTCAGCAACCTTGTATTCGGCGTCTGCTAGCACGTGTCGTCAGACTTGACACTGTGGTAGTTTAACCGTGTTATTCGTTCTTCCACTTAAATGTTTTTGTTGTGTTTACTGAATTTCGATAAGATTAATGGCAATAAGTGAATATAAAGTCTTCATCCTTGCATAATTACTACGTATAAACACTCTATATCGGTTGTAAACAAAACTGATAGTTGCAGCAGATGACAGCAACGGCCGTGACATGTTTATTAACAATCAAC
>JABSMR010016895.1:0-10329 GCA_018902295.1 Dusona sp. PSUC_FEM 10030013
CAGTTTTTCGCATCCACTTTATGTGAACAGCATGATAATTTTTCTAATATTTTTTTTTCCGTGTATGATTACCGCTTATAATGAATAAGTCAATGAATAAAATTTATCGAACGATTAATTATTCTCTTAACGCGTCAAACAGACAGTTTTCTTCTCTATTTCACTCAATTTCGCACATCGAATATTTAAAACTGCAATCCGCAGCGTTCAGTAAATACAATTTATGAAGATTTGTTGCACCCTGTCAAACATTTTTTTTCATTTAAAAATTCTGTGTAATTCTAAATTATTTTAATATTCATTAGATTATATTGCAAGTAAATTCCATTAACTATCCCAATGATTATTTGATATATTTGATTATAGCGAAGAAAGTTTAATCGAATAATTAATTAATCAAAAGAACTGTCAAACAACCGATGAATCGATCAATTGATCGTGCAATTAAAAATTCAATTTCACATTTGAAAAATGAAATAAAGAACCAACGGTCCTTAATTAATCATGCGATGACCGAATGATCGGCAAAATTGATCGATCTACCAATAGAATGATTAATTTGGCCATCAAATAAATAATTAAATAATAAACAATGTTACTTAGTAATGTTACACATCAAGTAAAGCATTTAACGTAATTAATGAAGGATCAAATAATTAAATGATTGGTAAATCCCCTCCAATTGATGCCAAGGAGGTCGTATCGAGAAAGTTTATCAACTATGCATGTCTGGCTATTCAAGTACAAACGTTCACTCATCCGAGGAACTTCCTTCAACACGCCAGACGAGGACGTTTGACGGAGAGTGAGAGGAACACTTGAAGGAAGTCTGACTATGCCTACCAACCGCATAGAGAACCACCTGTTTTCTTTCTCTCTTCAACTGTTAACGAGCCGCTTGAGGAATTGAATGAAGATTCCGGATAACGGGATCGAGAAATGCGTAACACGCGCCTACCCGTAACTGGTCACACGTAATTAATTATTTACAGGAAAATCTTTCAACGACGCTAAACGAGCGCGAACGAGACCACTCCGACCAAAAAATTCGTCAAACTATTTCTCGAAGTAATATAAAGAATCGAGTTACTATAGAAATAAAAATAGTATAACGCACGCATCCCGTTCTTCATCAATTATCAAAATTACAGAATCGATAAGAATTTAATTCCTAAATACTAAAATGGGGAGTATATAATTTAATCATTGCAATTTTTCGATTATCTTCGAGTTGTCGACTTTGCTTTTATCATTTTTTTTCTTATAAGAAGCTTGACCAATATCCTTGTAAATGACAGACTTTACCTAGTTTTCCCGTATCAACCTGTTACCAAAGCCGGAAACTAAGTATAAGATCAAGCACATACACGTGAGTTTCTGGCGACAGCAAAAATATAATCAAAGCGAGACAGCAGTGAAAGTGAGCCAGACACGTGACTCGCCTCGGACAGTACTAAATAGTTGTATATATAGCTATATAATAGTCGTATATATAATATAAATATATGGATATATATATATTCCGGCTCATTTACAATACGAACATTTAGAGCTGCGTAACTTTTAAAAAATGGTGTTTGATACTCTGCTACAAGTTCTTGATCTCTACACCGTTCGTACGAACGTGTAGTAAATCATTGATAACGAGATCACGAGTGAGTATGTTTTTATTAGCATATGTGAGTCTGACATGTGAAGAAGGCGTCAAAAATTATGTTCGTTCACAGTTTCGGTATTAAGCGACTAAACCAGAATCTGAAAAAATCGGGCCATATTTAATTTGTTCAAACATTACCAATTTCGATTTTCACTTTGAATAATAACCTCGTTGGTTACAAATTATTATAGTATAAAAAAAGTAAAACATTGTAAAAAAATTCACAGTTAATTTCAAATCAAATGATTGCTAATTTTTTAAAGATCTTTCTCAAATCACCACGTACAGAAATTTCGACTGAATAAATGTCCTTAAAGTAGCTCCAGGGTTCGATGCAATCGTTGTGAGAAATCTTTTGTCGGTGCTGGAGGTCCCGACAAGCTCTCTACCGAATATATACATATATATATACACACACAAGACTTTTAAGAGAGTGAGAGTACATTATTTGCCTAGATTCGTATACATGAATAACGTATAGACAACGCCAAGACAGTGTACCACTCTCACTGGTTGATTGTTCTATTTAAATTTAAAAGGAAAGCCCATGAATTATTGAGTTCTTAGTCACGGCAATCGATATTGATGCTTTTTTATTCAGACATATTTTTTTGTTTGGTTAAGCAAAACCGATTTCCAGCACCGAAATATGAATTAATTTTGTTATTCATTAATAATTAGAACTGAAAAACATTATGGAATACAAAAAAGTATCCCAATTTTGAGTTTAACAATAAATCATGACAGATGACAAGAAATGGACAAAAGAATTTATTTTTTATTTACCGACAGCAATTAAGAGCGATGCGGTGTATGGCTTCGGCGATCGCCCTAGTTAAGCAGCCTCCGATAAGGCCGATACTTAGTTGGGTGACCGCTTGGCCATACACCGACTCGCGCATCAATGCCTGAGCGCGAGGCAGTTCTTCTGAGTTTCTGATGTTGCCAACTGAACTCTAAAAATATAGCTGTCGGTACCGGCCGAATTTTCTATAGTTTCCCTTGGCCCTCGTGCAAATGCGATACAGCAGTGCATTAGGAAAGAGTGGCTGTGGGCAACACTCTTCGAGGGATCTTAGAGGACCATGGGAAGTTAGTGAAGTGGTGAAAAGTGGAGTTAAAGTGATGGGATGGTCTCGTACAAAGCGGCAAGGGTGTACGCAGGAACATTTACAATTAAAAAAATATTTTTTTATTAATGAGAGAGCATTTGTTACTCTCTAGCTGTAAAAATTGGAGAACAATTATTGCTTATAAGAGTATAAAAAAAAAATAGAAATTAAAAATGATTTATGTATAAAAATGACGACTAACATCCAATTATTAACAGCAGTTTTTAACAGTTTTCGGTGAAATTTGGCATAACCATTAACGAGCAATTATTAGTAGTTGAATTTTGATGAGGAAAAAAATGCATGTCGTTAAAAAAAATTGCATCGACTGACTTAATTTAAATTCAACCAGACCCTGCATATATATTGTAGTTGTAACAGCAGCTTAGCTATCACTACGCCGTCCCGTTCGACCGGTCATTGCGCAATGAGTTTTTTGAATCCGGTTTTCTTCTTGAACTTGAGCCTCGATAAGTGCCTCTCGCACTCGGAATAAAACGAGAATCTTTGTTTTATTCGACGCCAAAGCGTACACATATGAGAGCTTTGCTCATGTATGCTTTGTCTAATATTCAGAGTTATTTTCGAAACGACCTCGTTTCAAGCTGTAAAATGATATTCTCACTTAACATGAGCACACCGATGTGTGAGCTCTCCAATAGAACGGGTAAAATTCTCATTGTATTCTTATATTTATCTACGTGACGGATATTATCCTCGACTTGTCTCGGATATTCTTAAATCTTTTGTCGTGATATGATTCCAACAATCACGATCTTAACTTAAGTTCCAAAGATGAAGGATATTCAAATATTTTTTCAAGTAAAATAAGAATATTGCAGAAAAATGAATTTGTAACATTTTTTTACTTATTTTTATATCATTATTTATTTCAATCGGGTACAAAAAGAATTAAAAGTTTTTCCATATGTGTGCCATTTTTTTCGAGTGAGTCCATGAGTAAAATAAAATTCATTCAATGTGCTTAAGTAAGAAACATATTCGACTGAATTACGAGAAATTCCTCTACGGTTATTTATTCAAATCTAATTTTGAATATATGTTGCCGAATTTTTCGTGATCGTTGAAAAACTTTCCAATTGTCTGAGCAGACTTGGCATAACAATCAACATAAATATTCAGAAAACACATGTCTCGAATATATATTATTCATGCTAACAGAATACTTTTAGTCGATCAGTTATCTCGACATCGTTTGTACAATAGAATCGTTGCTGCATCTTGTAAACGAACAACAATATTTGGGAATCAAGCATCAGATTGCTCTTTAACATTATC
Source organism: Dusona sp. PSUC_FEM 10030013 (assembly GCA_018902295.1). Lineage (NCBI taxonomy): Eukaryota > Metazoa > Arthropoda > Insecta > Hymenoptera > Ichneumonidae > Dusona > Dusona sp. PSUC_FEM 10030013. Next base: position 4,069 of record JABSMR010016895.1, read on the forward strand.
ATTAATGTAATCGACAACCGTGATTGAATGTTGATAAATAATCAAGGTGCGATATCCAGTCTCGTCGATAAATATGCTATGATATTGTTTCACATTGTTTCTCGACGTCTTATGACATTCTGAAGTCGAGATGAAATTATACCAAAAAAAGTATACGTTTGTTTCTTTTCTGAGCTGATTTTAAGTTATTGTTTGATACTGATAGTAAAAAAAATGAAAATTATATTATTTTCTATATTAACACAATACGATCTAGCCACGCATCTTGTCTCAGCGATAAAATATTTTCTCAGTCACGCGCACTGGAAGAGAACTTCGAACAAAAGAAAAATATTTATGATAAATTAAAAGGTGCCATTAAAAACAATGAGCTATTTTAACTCATTTTTAATTAATCGATGGCCATTTAAAGACACAGCATTTTTTGCACACTTATGGAACAGAAAAAACTTGAATTTTTTTCAGAGGACAAAATAAAAAAACGAAAACGTTAGCAGGTATGTTGTTGTTATTTCCTTAGTAAAAAAAAAAAACGTGCTGCAAATTTGTTGTAGTTTTTAATGATCTCACGTCATGTTGAAAAATTGTGGCAGGTTCATTGTGCAACTATCTATTAATTAATTACGGGTTTATTGAACATTAATTTTCCATTCGTTAGACGTTTATTCTCATCAGCTGTTTGATGGGTCATTTACAAAAGAAATAAACTATCGTTGTGTAACCGAATGTACAATCTTAATACCAGTCAATTATTTTGCACTATAAAATTATTCACCCTGCAGGAAACTGCCTGAACTAACTTTCACTTTTTTTCCGTAAATATTTTTAATCATGTTTTACTAGGGAAAATCAAATTAAAAAAAGAAATTTAGTTTACTTCCTAGCAGAAAATATAGATGTCAAAATTCCTTATCTAAATTCTCGTTTATTACAATGCATGTCGTTTCCAAGTCGAGCCTGCTGCAATTACGCTCAAAGTACAATTAATAAGTGCAACTTGGCACCTTGGCGCAACGTTATCCCTTTGTCTGGTGTGTGCAACGAGAATGAAAACTGTAATTACCGATGACCAAAGTCTTCACTACGTGTTGGAAAAGCTAGAGTCTCTGATGAGACAAGACGAGAATAATGAAACAAGCCAATGCCATATATCGAAGTTAGTAATCGTTTGGAGTCTTTGTCAGAGACTGCAACATTTGTGTAACGATAATCAGGCCGAGAAGGTGAGCAACGCTTCTGTGCTTGCTTATTCGGGATGGTCAGTAACTCCGGTTGATTATAATGATGATGGATTACATCGAAATGGACGGATGTGGTCAGGAGAGAAGAAATTACACGGGGAGAATTAAAATTGAAAAATTACCGAGCAGAAATAGAAACGGGGGACAACCTTAAATATTTGTAGTTATTACTAAGCAAAACGAATATTTTTATGATAATAAAATAAAATTATCGATATTGTACAACAGATTTCATTATATTTTCGTGAAAAGGTTCATTTTGCTTAGTCAAAAATCGAAGTTGTCCTCCGTTTCTATTACTTCGGGCTAATTTTTCAATATTAATTCTCTCCGTGTATAAAGAAACTTAGCAAAATCAGATCCTGGCCGGAGAAGAAATTTGACAGTAATTGGCGCTTTTTAACAAAGGTTGAAATGGAGAGTGTGAGATCTGAATAACCAAGGTCTATGATTCGGAAAGAAGATAATAGAAATGTTATTCATATATCTCAAGGTCCAACATGACGATCATTTGATCTCCTTTTAAAAAACAGATTAATAATCAATTTTTTTGTTACATATATATTGCCTTGCAAGCACTATTCCAGAGCCAAATTCCAATCAGATAAAAAAAAGTACATCTTGATTCAAGAGGAAAAAGTTTGCCAAGTCATTTTCCCAAACTTTCTTCGCAGCGCGACGTCCGCCATATTATTGTAATCTCTCGGTTACTCGGTCAGTATGACACGATCGATGCAGCAGTCTTTATCGAACACCCATATCAACTAGTTTTCCTTTTCCTCAACTTGACCCCGAACCAAAGAAACTCGTGAACAAAGAGCATGAGCCAAAGAAGATCCGAGTCATGATTCACCGATGAAACGTCAAGAATAGTGGGATCATCTCGGGAATGTGACGAAGAAGAGTGAAAGAAAAGAATGACGAAGAATTTCAGACAAAAAGGTGGGCCAAGAACAGTTGAACCGGATTCGTCTTCTTCATCTTCTCATTCGCCAAGTCGCCCTGGACTTTCAGATCTCATCGCCATCCTAAAACTTCTCTCGTCCCTTCCACCCAATTTTTTTCACGATGCTCGTTTTTACTACAAGTTCGACAAGGCAGTGAACGAGAATGATCAATTCCATTCACGAGAAACCAGTTTGAATCTCAAGATCGATATTGAGATTGCTTTAACCTTCATCCTTGATATCAACTACGCAGCCTCTTATACTCCTTTTCATGGCCCTTTGATGGCACCAGGCTTCTGGCAAACCATTCTTTCATCAGACTCATACATGCGATCGCACAACGGAGCTACTATTTTTTTGCCGATCGTTGAACTCTTCCCCCATTGCTCGCCTCTTATCAACTGCTGTAGATAAGAGACAGTCCGCAATGGTTTCTCTATAAGGAGTTTTAATTCGACGCAGATTATACCACGCTCATCTCGATTGCTGTCCAAGCCAGATCTTATTTGTCCCTGGGGTTAGAAGATTGTGATCGGTAGCAAAATTGTGCCACGTTGAACACTCGCGCCTATCTCCATAAGTATCAGATTTGTGTCAACTGAATGAACTTGTAGAAACTTCCGCAACTATACATGATCTCAATCAGGCATTCATACTGATTTCTCATATGGTAATGAATTTTTAATAATAAATCCAAGGACCTCGCGCTTTGTATTGAATCAAGGGCACAATCTCTTAGTTAAGTTCCGACTTCCTGTACGAGATTTCTGCCAACGGCAAAATAAGCAGTGTACTCTAGCAACTGAGGGGTGGATTAGGGCCTGATGGAAGGCTCATGACCCGATTTCACGTTTCATCGGCCACACATATGGACAAAACGACATGTTTATTTAATTTATTGAAATAAATTCTTCTGATCTCAGATTTTCCATATGCACTTGATATTTTTTGCAGCCTATGACACATGACCAACTTGTCCAAGCTATGCTTAAGTCCTCTTCGTCATCGTTAATTAGCTCCTCTTCTGTCAACATTACGATATTAGCATAATCTCAAAGTATCACGAACTCCACTTCACAACCATAAACGATAAACAGTTGAGATTATGAATTTATATATTTTAAACATTCCGAATCACTATCCAATCTTATTATTTCTTTGGAAAAAAAACACGAACGCAGCAGATTTCTTTAAATCGTTTGGTGTTCAACGAAATAATTACATATTCGCGATCGGTTGAAACTTTTATTAACGTTTGCTTCATTCGGAAAACTTTACATTATTCTTTTCTTTTCGCTTCTACTCATTATTCACGTCTGATTTTTTCATTTTTACTTTTTCTTTAAAAGATATTTCTTATCATATTTTTATGAGTCCATTGTTTATTGAAAGACCGTGCGATTTGAATTTTGTATGATCAATTAAATTTGAATGGTCATGCATTCTAGTCGAAATATTTCCGAATATTTGGAGAGTTATGGAAGGTTGTAGACTTTTCGGGAAATCGAAAAAAATCAGTAAAGCTTTGCAATGGTGACAATATAAGGTGGAAGACCCTTCATAAGGTATAAGACCCTTTTTTTATTTTTCTGGTACAGGGGGAGAAGCCTTGGAATTATGGCTTTAAACACATACGAGTTTCCGACGAAAGACCATGAACTCTCGTGTGTACCGGTTGACCGATCGAACTCGATCTTGTGGCAAGACATACGTACAGCATCTCAGATCATGCTTGACTTATATGTTACTGATGGCCTTCGAGGCCTTCTTGCGCCCAGTGCGAAACACAATGCCAACCACGGTGCTTCGTGTCAGTACACGAACTATTTTCCTCTTCCTGTGCTCGGATATGAAGGTCGAAGCCAAAAGGTTCACGATCTCATGGGAAACAATGGGATACATTTTTTCAAATTAAATATTTTCTCATTGTTCGTCGTGAAGAACCTGAGAATAAAAATGTTCGTTTCCAAGACAGTTAACTACATTCATTACATTACATTTTATATTCGTTCATCAAAGCTGTGAAGGTAAAGGTTGACTCCAGCAGCATTGTACGATTTAGTGCAACTTTATTATTTTCAGGACTTTGTGTCAACCATTCGATGATACGACGTTTTTTTAACGATTGTGAAATGTGCGACCTCAGACGTGCAGGTCGGATTGAACAAAGAATTGGACTGATTAACGTTGTATTCATGACTTAGCTGATTATACCATAATATATACGAATGTGTTATTAATCGGAGTTGAATAAATTGACTAGACTATTAATCATGGTGTTCAAAATATTTCCATGAACTCGTGAAACAATACAACATTAAATTACTGGAAAAAGATAGAACAGGAAATAGACTTTGGCCATGTCGTAATTGGCTATCTAGATGGATGTTCGAGTGTAGGTCAAATCCCAGAGAGAAATATGTAAATTTGAGTGGTCTTATTAGCAGAGTGAAGCAAATGCCTGAGAAGGATTAGGCGAAGGAAAAAGAAGCAACGGAATAATTGCAAGTGGAATCGTCACATCCTTGAAGCACGAGATCACACGAAAATTGCTTTGTTCCTGCGAATTCCGCGCACGATCGTAATCCTTTGAAAAAATAATCGTTTCTACCCACTTCACTGCGAGCCAAAAGAAATAGAAATAGAAATAAAGAGAAATAGAGAGAGAGAGAGAGAGAGAGAGAGAGGGAAAAATTAAGAGAATCAGCAGAAGTCGCTATGTAATGACGTTGGATTACGTAGACTCGAAGAGATCTCTCGAGCTATGGAAAACGTCGAGCCGTTACACGAGTTAGATAATCCGATGGCAATCCTCTTGGATCTTTCGAATCATCGACTCAGGCAAGCTGTTTCTCATCCGTATCGTTTCTCTCTTTGTTTTTCTTCTCTCTCTCTCTCTCTCTCTCTCTCTCTCTTTTACTCCTCAGATCGAAATTCATATTCATGACCTCGAGCAAGACTTTTCTACTTCGGATAGCTAAGCATAAGAGTTACTGATACATGTGCTCGCAAGCATTGCGTTCAACACATAACGAGATACGAATTGTACAAACTCAAACATTAATCCGTGCTCGTCGTAACTTCAAACAATTTTCCCAATTTCTAAGTCAGCCTAAACAATTACGTTCGACGTATTTGATGTTTTTTTCAAATGAATAATTTTCAAGCAAAACATCTTAGCTACCAGATTTTTTATGCTAATGGGAAAATATTATATGAATTATTTTGCAATAACCATAGATTTCATATGAAAAGATGAATAAAATGTTCTCCACTCCGCGATCTGCTCATGTCGGTGAGTAGATTATTTTCCAGTCTTTAATGAGATACTACGTTTTTTTGAAAAGATTAAATCAATTAACAATTAAGCAAAAAAGTTATCAACTGCGTATCATATTTTATAAATAACCATGTAGCTTACAACCTTACCTTATAGTAAAATAAATGTTAAAAAAAATGGACAAACGAGCCGTAAAATTTAACGATTAACGCCAAAAATACTTTGACCGTTTGAACAAGTTTAGTACAAATTAATTCCCCTCAAAGTCATGGCATCAGAGAACCATGCAATTTTATTTATATCCATGATCCTCGGAGGGTGTACTACGTGGAATATCACATCGTAAGCTGTATACGACCATCGGTGAGTGGGACCTGCTAAAAGGTTATTGACTAATAATAAACAACGAAGGTTTTAATATATTGACTTTCCCCTGGAGTTCTCGGCAGTTCCGCGTACATCGTGCATAGTTAAAATATCATACATTTCAGTGAAAGAGAGGAAGAGAGGATAAGCTTACGATAAAGAAATACCGGAGAATCGATTATTTGCACGATAATTACTTTATGATCGTCGCCTTCTTTACGATAATTATTGTTAATTATTGCCAATCATTCGTTATAATAGCAATATATAAGTCCATCTATAAAAAAAAATTATCATTATAATAATTCAGAATTATTTGAAAAACCGTTACATTAATAATTTACTTAAAATAATGATTTTCAAAATAAATTGCGAAAATAAGGAATCTATGAAAAAGCACAGACATCAATGAGGCAAATAGTTCAAC
>JABSMR010016906.1:0-10328 GCA_018902295.1 Dusona sp. PSUC_FEM 10030013
ATAAGTTTGAAGAGTCCTAGCTGCCTCAGCTTTGCGATATTTGCACCGGTTGACCGAACAGTATGAGTGCTGTGAATTAGCATCTTTCGAAATTTTATGATAGAATCCTGCCCAAATTTCATTTCGCATATTTTCAATCGAATCTTTATTCCCTTGAACAGCTAATTTGTAATGCTTTGACAATTCTTTTATCAATTTTATAGTCAGCTGTTGAGTTTTAATTACAGGAACTTTTTTATGACGACAACTTTTTTTGCAGCATTTTTTTTTCGCTAGGGTTTTTTATTTTCAGATTACTTCAAGGCTTTTTTTCAACAAGAGCTTTTCTTGCCTCATTAGTACGCTCAAAAACTCGTTTTGCAACATGTAAAACGCACTCTAACTTTTTTTAGATTGCGCTTAGGTAGTAAAGGTAGCAACGTAAAAGTCACAGAATAACATAGTTAGAATGCTCCGATCGTTCTTAAATTTTTACACAATACTTTTAAATATATATACTTTCGAAAAATGTAAAAACAATCGATTTTTTGAAAATTATAAACCAGAATGATCTCTTAATGCACATCCGTTTTTCGAATCAATTTATTGGGGACGGCTGTCAAAGTTAATAACATTATTGTTCCTACCCCATGAATCTAAGAAAAAGGGATGATGAACTAAAACCATAAAATTTCAGAATTTGCAAACACTATGGTTTGAGACGAGGTATTTTTGGGTGCTCGGCATATTCTGTTTTTCTTGATATAAAATGATGTAAACGATACGCCATTATCAGCTTCGTTCGATTGTTATGAAAATCATAATATATTAATGATAACCTTTTTGAATGAGTGTTTATCAGTATATTCTAAGACTTCTGATTGACGGACTTTCATCTATATTTTCTTACGTTTCTATTAAGTGAGGTAAAGAATGCATTGCGGGAGAAAAACTCGCGTGTTGCTGGCACCTTCACTTTTTCCCACAGTGGACTCATTACGACTTCCTGGGCGTTTCCGGTAGGGGACAGGCAAACGGCTGCACCTACAAGAAACTTCAGTGAGCAAGCCTCTTGTGAGTCCTCGCACTATAATAAAGAATCTGCGTGTAAAATTTGTCCAATGAAAAAGAACAATATCGTAGCATTTTCATAATGTAATAAAATAATCGGTTGAAATAAGTTAAATATCATAACCATTTTCTCGAGTAGTGTTTAATTCAAAATTGCTGAAAGGGCACAACAGAATGTTCGTAAAACATGATTTTCAGACCCCTTGGTTTAATCTCCGTACGGCGTAAAGCAATGTCCGTCAAAGTGATATATGAAGTGATTATAATAAACAACAGCTTGAGGTGAATTAACACGGGATAGCTGATGCAACACAATTGCAATGTTGTTCGATTGCCTGTGCCGAAAAAACTAGAATAATCCATGAGAATGAAGAAGAAATAAAGCGTGTGCTGCTTTCCAATCTACTTTTCCAGTAATGGCCACGTCGATCGTGACGGTACGTCCAGTTTTCAAACACGTTGGATTGGAGATGATCGCTTCAATATGACGCTTACTGGAATCGCGAGAATTCAAAGCCCACTGCATTACATCGTGATAGCCAGCGGAACAGAAAGACAATCATGATATATATGGATGTATATTGAATGTCAAGAGTTTAGGAAAAACATTTTGAAAATGCGTTTAGGCCAATCGTTATTATATCAGAACGATCAGAAACTAGGGATATTTTTTTTTTTTAAATTGAAGAATCATCACTTTTTCGTTTAAAGATGTTGAAATAGGATGAAAATTAACGAGGATTATCAAGGACAATAATTGAAAACATCAATGAATTCGGATTCTTAATAGATCACGTTTTCGGTACCCCTACACCTTTATAAAAAAAAGCCTATTTGTAAAATGTTGACTCTACCTGACATATCAAGGAAATTTCAACCAACGGAGAAGCTCTACCACTCCTAAACAGTACTGAGACTTTTCACTGTCGCAGTCATGCTCTGCCAATAAGTAATTCTTTGTTGGTAAAGTATGATTATAGTAGTAAAAAGTGTTGGTAGTATTTTTTTTGTAGAGGTGAAGGAGATAGATTTAGGGGTGATCTTTTCTGTTGGATACTCTAATTCCAACATAAAGATTGTATCAAGTAACAACTGCAGCGCAGTAACACATGTGGACAATTGATATTTCGCACGCGTGACGTTACCGTACTTTAAGAAATATCACCACTATATTGGCATTATATTTCAATACAGAAGGTTTGCTTTTTTTTCACATTTTTTTTGAGAGTGCCGACGCATAAGTATAGATGCAAACAGACGAGCGACAGGAAGAAACTGAAAAATGTTGATTCAATATTTGCTGTCGATGAGGGAGCTTCCCGAAGTTGGGTTGTACAAACGTCACCATTCGTAAGAGCGATGGCTCCTCTCTTTCCTTGTCTTTCATCTCTATCTCGTTGAGATCTAGTAAAGCCCGTACAGGTCTCTGAGCCGCTCAGTTAACAGCTTCGCAAACAGGCTTCTACAACATTTTTCCTCCACTTCCACAGTTTGCTTTCATCGTCACCTTCGTCTTTGAATGCAGGAGTTTCTACTTCTGTTTCTTTCTTACGGCGTCCGCCATCATTCGACGACACCACGTCCTTCCCAGCGGGAGTTCCTCTGGTTTTTGAAACGTTGAGAATATCTGACTGTTCCCTTTATTGACCCAAGGATGATCCGTTTTCTTTTGAGGGGACGTTCTACTTTGTACTAAAGTTTCTTTTCCGAACGAAAGCACTTATTGTGCGTTTCAACTGTCTTGGGACAAAAAAGACATCGGATGACATGTGCCCTGCATGAAAAGGCCAGAGATTCATTTTTTTACGGCAGAACGTATGAATTGATTTCTTGAGAACGATTTTGCATAAAAAGTCACTTGAGTAACGATTTTATTGTCATATAATTAATTATTTTCTCGCTTGAGGATCTTTTAAAAATGTTTTGTATTCAAGTCTGTGGCGATTAGTGAAAAAATTGGTAAGTTAAATTCTTCAAAATACTGAATTTTTCCATGAACAGCGTAAATCAGGAGTTTGTCTACTATTTCATCACGATTTGATTCCACTCACTTCGAGAGCTTTCTATACGAGAGACTAAAAATTGAAATATTCTCTTGCTCAACGGGTGAGACTTTATGTGCGGAATATTATAGGTCATTGCTAATTCAAAGATTCCAATCTGATCTGAAAATATTCACATTCTAGAATCTGAATGAGATGAATAAATAAAAACAGTGAAAAAAAAGCGATGGAAAGTGCCAGGCACGAAAATAGAGGAGTTCGGGCTTGAGATGCTCGGGTATAACAGTTAGGTATGTTCTCTGCAGATGAAAATGCAGGGGAGCCTTAAAGTCGAGGGAATAATGAAAAAGCAAAGAAAGAAATAAATGAAAATAAAAATATGAAGGGGTAGAACCAACGGGAGCACACATGCCCTGAAGGCCTAGGTAGGACGCATTGAACAGCTCGGCTTGGAATCGAGTGATGCGTACCCAAGACTCTGAGAAGGATTGGGCTGAGAAAGGATGAGTTTCAGAAGGGAATTATGCAGATTGCAGGCTTGCGTCTGATGGGCCCTGATGGAGCTCGGGGTACGTGATCCTGCAGCGACGTGCCGGGCATATATTCGCCCGCTGCTCTGTCCAGGGACCATAGATTCGTGCTTCAGCCGTTGCCGCCCGTATACATTAGTACTTACCAAGGATTAACTCTCAAGATTGTCCAATATTACTTGTACTCGTGGTACACATATACACGCATCGGTCATGACGGAATCTTTTATATTCCCACCGTTAGCGATGCGATCTGACTGATTCATATTCAATGAAGAATGTCGATTGGAAAGACCCGTCGAACGCTACAGTTAGATAGGCAGGCGTCCGATAGCGGGACATCAAAGAGATCCATTGCTTATATCTGAGGTGCGACTGTCGGCAACTCGACAAGAGTTGATAATTCGAAGTAGGCTTTCGCATCGGTACGACGTACGAAAATTTTGACGCCCTTCCGATATCGCGGCAGAACCACTCTCAATACATGAGTTCCATGTCGATGATCCGGTAAGTCAGCAGCTCTTTCAGTTGATAAAAATAGCTTAAAAACTTAGTCTTGAATTAATTTCGGTACGGTAACATTAATATCAAAATAGCCACAACCGGTACATGTTAAAAATTGGTACTTTTGGCATTGACGTGTTCCATTCAAGCACGTTTTAAACTACGTCGGAGATTAACATACAGATAAGACAGATTCGTGGTAGTTGATTGTATTGATGACTAATTCTCGAGATGAGATGTTTTTTTTATCAAAATATCATATTTGCAAGGAGCAAATGGAAGGGTTCATAAAAAAGGGACTGGAAGTAGCAAAAAAAAAGAAAAAATGGGTGAAAAAGCTAAGATAAGTGCTGAGAAAATGCCAACACTGTTGTTGAGTTACCGCCTTGCTAACGCAGTGTCTTTCTTTCTCTTTCAGCATCATGGAACCAGACAACCGCATCTACATCTTCTCGCTCTTGTGTCTTTTTCCTTCCTTTCACTACCTCCTTTTTCATTCCTCGAAGATGCTGGTTCTTCGTTCGCCCTCACGAGTTTGCTCGCACGAACGTCGACCACATCGCGAGAGCCAATCCGGTCTCCCTATCTCGACGAATAAACATCAGACAATCTCAGTTCAACTATATTAACGCACAGATTCAATACTTGCTTCCGCGTCGTCCCTCCACCATTGGTTATGGTTGCCTCGCACTTCGTGCATCATTTTTTCACTTGCAACAATTGTTATAAAGTAAAAATCGATCGGTTTTCGTTCATTTTATATGTTTCTGTATATTTTTTTCAAACTGGTTCATCATATTCGATCAATCATGACTGTCCATGGCAGATTTCGGTTCGTTCATAATTACTTCATCTTTTTGCTAGCCCATCCTCTCGTACACATAGTGAATTTCTATATATAACCGTTTCGTGATTTGAAGCAGAAACTCAAGCACCAAACTCCCGATTTGAAGTTTTTAGTCCAAATTGGCTGCTGGGTATGATTAAACATTTTTTACGGGTATACAGATTTTTGTATGTTTTGTTTTATCCGGGCCTATGGATCGTCTACACAATCTGTTGTGTATATGTAATCTTGGGTACATGTCCTTCGGGTTGCTGTTCGCACTCTTCACTTTACGTTAGTACCCGGGTAGCCATCGTGCAGAATGTGCACAATCTTCACGAACGCTCCAGAGTCACTTCAAGGATACGTAATTACATTTTTACGACAGGGGTCTCCAACGCCATGTCTTGCGTGTAAATGCCCGGGTGGAGGTTTTCGAACGTTGCGTTGTGCGTGGCTGTTTGGCTCGTCTTTTCACGATTGTCGTAGTTCTTCTTCTTCAAGATACCCGCGTTGAAGGATCATTTTAGGATTGAATATGTGCACATATATTAATTATGTATCGTGTTTATGTTCCTAAGGAAGATGATAAAGCAGCAATTGATCATGAATGATACACAAATTTTTCACTTTACGCTATACATAAGAACGCCTCAGGTCAAATTCGACATGTGTGTATCTTTTCAGAAATCAACGATGTAATGTAACATATACGAAGTCCATGAAGTACATGTAGAATAGTATATATAGATCCGTAGTATCCTACAGTATACAGTAACGCAGATAATACTGTAGGCGATAATGGTCGGTCAGGCCCTCTTGCAGAAAAAGACGGCAAGGCGAGAATCAGGATTTACGAGATGCCGTGTATAAATCATCACGCGCTTGGGAACGCGCTCCTGTCCTGAAGCTCTCCCTGTTGTACGTACTCGGAAGTTTACTTCAAAGTGCTTCACATGTAATACGTAGCCAGGGGGTTACAGCATCTACCATAGGAACACCACGTGCGACACGTTACAATTTTATAGCCATAGAATGTTAAAAGAAAGAGAGAGAACGCGTGAATATGCGAGAAAGAGAGATGAAGAGAACTTTTGAGAACGGCATCTCTTCAAATTTTCTACGATCACTGCACCTAGAATGCAGCATGAGTTTTTTACTACTTCGTGATTTCTTGCTCGGATAAATAATTTTATGTTTTATTTCTCATTCCTTGACGATGCGTTAATGAGCATACCAAGCTTTGCGTATTTGCAGTTGTTTTTACAAATTAGTTTTGATAGTTTAACACCATATTGACCGCTGGGTTCACCAAAGATTCCAAACATATTACTTCTGTATGCTGTACATGTAGATGGCATTCAAATATCCGAGTTCCAGGCGATCTATACATGAGGCAATTATGGAATGTACAGTGTAGCATGAAGATAACTCTCTACCGTAGGATTGTTGTAAGAGTTCTTGACAAGATCGTATGAAATATGGATATAGGTGTGTATTTCCAATAGGACGAGTTTCGCATACCTTACTGAACACGTGGAAAAACCAGTGTCGATAAAAGTATCTCGTACGGGATTGCACGTATGTTTTCAGGTTAAATCAGCTACAGGTTCGTTCAATAGCTTCCCCACGTTCCACCAGCATCCCGGTAAACATGGGCAATAATTCCTCTTGGTCTCAATTAGATTCTATGACCGCAGGAATCCTGCGAGGCTCGATTACCTCGATCCTCGATAGCGAAGCCACCTCGCACGAGTCAACGTGTCTACTTTTACCCAGCTCTGAAACTTGGTTTCTTGCAGACAGGTCTAGATCCTCGAATAAATGGGCCTCATGAGCCAACACTATTTGACCGTATGCTAGTCTACTAAGGGCTTTCTCATTGATAAAACAATGTAGATCGACAAGTAGCCGCAATACAGAACTCTTGGTCATCATTATCATCACAGTCGTGATTGAGAACTTGTGAGCTTGGATTATTGATTACCATCTATCCTGAGACGACAGCCACTCAATTATCAATATAGTGATTATCCGCAAAAACTGGTAATAAAGCCTGTAAATTCACTAAATCCTAAATTCGATAGCTCTGAGTAGTATTTATTAAAATAAACATATTATTCGAAGGGCAAACATATATTTTGTGTCGATTTAAAATACATGAAATAACGGATTGCTGGAAAAAAAAAGTAGACTGAAGTGAAGTTATTGAACTTGACTTATTTTAGAAAGAAAGCTAGGAACCCCGTGAATAAGAATAACCGTAATTCGATCGTAAGATCAGACAGTGCATTGTTATTGAATATTTGAGAATTGTGCCCGCCCATCAAGAGAACTCAATCGTGATTCAGATATTTGTGACTGGTTCGCTCCAGGAATGGTAAAGATTTGAAGTGTCTAAGAATGAACACCATTTCCCAACCTGTCTTCGCCAACCATTATTCGTCTGAAAGGTATTCCTACTCTTTCTCTCTTCTCGATCCATCTTTGTCGAAGATGATTGACATTTGGGCCAAAAGTAAAATCTTGTGTCTTCGATCAATCAATTCTTCAGACTGTCAATCATCCTTCAAGCAGGTGAGTAAAAAAATGGATACTAACATTTTTGCTCTTATACGGATTTACTATATACCGTTAAGATCCGAGCAGCGTGAAATAGGTTAATATAATTATATTCCACAGATGATTTCGAAAAACATAATGTCATTTATTTAATTTACCTAATAGTGTGCAAGCCTAGAAAAAGTTTATAAATAAAGTCAATCCTTCTATAATATGATGAAGCTCCCAACAAATTCTGAAACTTCCCAAACGATATTCTAAAATGAATTGGAATCGTGCAAAAAGACGACAATTGAATCCCCGCCAAAAATTGAGTTCAGTTACAGTTTAAGGGACTTCATAAAAATTTAGGAAATAAATTAAGATTTACTAACGCATACTTCACAAAAAAATGTGACACCTCCTAAAAAATGTACAACATAAATTCAAATTGCACAAAAAGGTGACAATTTCTGAATAAATTGAGATCTACTGAAACATTATAGGCCTAAGTATCCGGAGTTTTATTGTTTTATAAAATCTGGAAAAGAGTGTCGAATTCACATTGAAACTCTATAATTAGCGCCTCATAACACGAGATTATTGTATGATTTTAATGTACAAGAATTTGTAAATATTCGTAAAGTATAGTTTGATCGTAATGCAAGGTAATCTTTTTTATAACTTTTCGTTGGGGTTTCGTATTGAGAAAGCGATGTTGTACAGGAACTATTATTTAGGAGGCAAGAGTTTACCATCGTATGTTGGGCGGATACACACAGAGTACTGGTCCAGCCTAAAACTTCTTGATCATAATTCAACGTTGAAGTCTTAGCTCTAGAAATATCACTGTAATATTCCGACGATTGAAATGTTGATCAGTTTAGAATTGAAGATCTCAAGATCTTCATAGCATCAAGAGATGCGGTTTTTTTTTTATATTACCAACGGTAGGTGTACGGCGGGTCGAAAGTCCACTTCAAATCTGGCGTAGTTTTTGTACACTATATCGTAGTTTCCCATACGATAGTGAAGTTTCCACAGTATGCAGAGAAAAACGATGATTTCAAAAGTAGGTTAGTAGAAATATCGGCTGCACAAAAAATAAACGAAAAATGTTACTATTTTTTGGCAAAAAAAAAAATTGATACAAAAGTGGGCATGATTTTCGATTGCGAGTTCAATTTTTTCGATTCTCAGTACAAAGCACAGTACCAATTTTGTTTACCCACGCTGAACTAGAATAATTTCGATAATTACGACATCTCCCCATAGTTTTTTGTAGTTCTCGAGTAGGAAGAGGTCGAGAAAATGGTCGATCAGCACGAGAATCACGAGACGGCGTCTTCCAGGTACTGACTTGGTCTATAATTTAGGCAAAAAAAATGATGAGCGAAAGAATAAAGCTTGCCGCGTGTGCCATTATTTCCAGGTAAAGCCTGAGGGACCTATTTTCGTTGTTCGAGTTCCCCTTCCAATTGTTCTTCCGTTACAATTTGGTACCGGGTATTACGTACTTTAAACTTGTTATGTAAGCTGCCTCACTTTAGAAATTTCTGATATTGTGGTACAAGAATTTTTTAGTTGTCTGTAATTTGAGTCCGTGTTTATAATTTGTGTGGAAGTGCTATAAGGATTTTTGATGAATCATTAATGGATAGGATGTTTTTTTTTATCTTCCTTACGTCTTGGGTCCTTTGGGATTATTTAGTCATCGCTCTTTTCAATATTTTTGTTAACCACGTTTATGCCACATCAAGAAGATGAGAAGAAGAGTTTGGTTTAATAAACCAAACTCAGCTTTATTTGAAGAGTTTAGTTTATCGACGGGCATAGCTTTTGTAAGCCGAATTGGTTTTACGCGAAAATTACGCGGACCCTTGGCATGTTGCTGTTGCACGAAAAATACCTGAGTAAATTAGGGTGAAAAAAGCAAAAAATGGTGGGCCAGGAGCTAAAACGGAAGATTGGAAGCTGTGGACGATGTTGTGGCGTCTTCGAGGCACGTAGTTCTATCTCCGGGCTTGTTGTATTACATAACCCCTCATTTTTTATTTTTTCGCCGTGTTCGTTTGGCCAAAAACTGTGAGTTATACATTTCACAGACATCGAAGCATCGGATTTGTTCGAGAAATTCACTCAAAAATTGATCTTCGCTGTATTCTATACTTATATCGCGGATCCGGAAATAAATTGATGATTATTGGCAGCTCAGTATTTCTGCACGATCATTTCGATTTAAATAATAAACCGTCGACTACATAGACAGCAAAATAAACTACTCGGTTGTTCGTGATATAGTCTACAATGTGCCAATTATATTTGCTGCTCATAGGACGGAACGTTAGTGACTGACTAGCTGTCGATACGTACAGCGATCTCGAGAAGAGGTAAACGGCATATGATCTGTGACTAGTTGGAAGCAGCATAATGTGAGATGTTCGAGCATCGTCGGTATAGTAGGGACCTAGAGAGAGAAAACGATGCGCCGCTAGATGGATTTGATATCAGGTTCATCGGATGTTGAACCAGTTCGTAACTTATTTTATTCCAATCGTCTATTTTAGTTGTGATGCTGATTAGTGACAAATATTAACAAATTTGAAAATTGCTCCCCCGGCATTTCATTTTGTTTCCAAAGTATTTTTCTATTGCGGATTTTATATTTCCACATAGTTATAGAGAAATTCTAATTGCATAAGAATTACCACTTTAACTTCAGCTGCATTATTGAATCACATACACATATTATTTGTGCTCTAACGCTTTTTTTCGCGAACGTACAAATTAGCCTCCGCTTTCGAGTTCAGGGAGCTAGTCGATGATACTTTATCGAAAAAATTTATATGGAACGATCGAGAACTTTGGTTAAAT
>JABSMR010016917.1:0-10328 GCA_018902295.1 Dusona sp. PSUC_FEM 10030013
ATTTTCGCTACAGTGGAACGGAACTCTTGCAGTTTGGTGAACATTTGCTGTATATTTTTTACTGCATCTATATATTACAGACACATATATAAACAACAACAATTTTTTGTTTTTCATAAGGATATCCTTGAAATAAATCTTCCAAAAATAAAAAGAGATACGAAGAAGTAGTGGCGATGCTGTAACATAGAAGTACTCCATTGTAGAACATAGGAAAAGAGAGAGCGAGAGGGATTCTTGCTTGCAACGGTGATAAAGGGTCTCCTGGGGTAATAATGAAAGATGAGAATACCTGCCCTACGATCTATAAACCCTGAAATGTACTACCGCTGCTCTTTCCCACTGCGTCTCTTATTTTACCTCCTTATCTTGTTCTCAAACGATCGATCCCTCATTAACAAAAACAGGTTGATCGATTAGGTCGTTCGAATACAAGAAGTATGTGCAGAAACTATCAAAATAAACGCTAACTTTTTCTCTCAGTGTTCCGAGAAAGTGCAGCCAACGAACTCTTCTATTTTTTTTACATTTCTTTGGACAACTCTTTCAATTTCCAACATATATATTTTCGACTAACTTTGCACAAAGCTTAGTCAACTACACTTAGACACTATATATATATATATAAGTTCTTAACATCTTAAGTCTCAATAATGGGTATCCAAAGTTTGTGAGTTCGCCATCAAGCTTTGATAGTAGTCACAGACCATTAATTTTCAAGAGCGCAGCCCGTGGAGCTTTACACTCTAGCAGGAATATTCTTCCGTGACTGTTACGGCAGAATAAAAATTTCATGCAAACTAAGTAATTTGCAATTTCATTTGTGGTTATTTTTTAGGTTCGCGTTTTGAACGTATTAAACAAATTAGTGCACTTGAAATCCTCCCTTGCTCTTAGTGCCCGTAAAATTCAAATTTTGAAAAAACCGTAACTAAATGAAACACTCGTTGTAGAAGAGTACAAAACGGAAAGCTCTCTTTGCATAGCGTAACCTTTGCAAAATTCTCAGTTTACAGGATTTTTTAACCATTTTCATTCATGGCCATCGAATGTTCCATCGATCGAAAAACAACCCCAAAAAGAACATGTTTTTTAATTCATAAAGTTTTGCCTCATATTTTAGAGATTAAAAAATCTAGAGAATTTGATTATCGTTTCTGCTCTCAAAAAAAATGTCACAATTTCTTCACATAACAGTAAAGCTTGGAGTAAAAAGATTAAATCTTTTAAAACACATACATAAAATGTGTGGGCTAATTATATTTACAGATGTTAATTCTCCTATGTTCTTGAAAACACTCTTAAAAAATAACTTCGGGACAAAATATATTTTTCATTCCTTACGTAATTTGTTATTTGTTATTGATATTACAAGCACTCCTTCCTTTCAAGTATACCTTGTCGGTCCAGTAGTAGTACAATGAAAAACTGTAAACCTACGTCCGAAACATTTTGCCAAAGCAAACCTGCTGTCCCTTCGCGGGGAAAAGAAAGAAGGGAGAGAGAGAATAGATTAGAAGCAAAAACGTGTCGCGTGAAAACTGCAAACATAGCTTGATACCAAAGTCTACATATAAACAACGAGAAACATAGAATGCTGGGGAAAAAGTGTTGCGTACGTTGAACGGCTGTGGAAAATCCCTGGTGATTTCAAACTCACTACCAAAAGTTACCAGCAAAAGAGAAAGAGGGATGAAGATTTTTCTCCTACTTTTTTTATGCTTTTGTTTCTTTACACTTTTCCTCCATTTATTTCTTTGTCCATGTTTTCCACTTTGCCACTTTTTATCTTCGATGTCTTCAAAGGTCCAGGTTCGAGTGCCACGTAAAATATACATTAGCGAAAAAAACATTCTCGTATCGGATTTGTCGTCCACCATGTGTCGAAGTAGTAACGAACCCCTCTTGGTCAGACTTGCGAGAATTCGACACAGTGGCGTTTCTCAATTTCTCATGATGCGACGAAGACTAAAAACATACAACACGAACTTTGATCTATGCGATTACCATTACGATTTAATAGACGAAACATAATAATTCCAACAAAAATTCAACGCCACAGAACTGTATTAATATTTGTAAAAAGTCAACAATTATCCAAAAATTAACACAATTCAAAATGGCAATAATTACAGATTAACTGTTAGAATGCAGTTTTGATATTCGTTGTCGAGGGCAATCGATTCTCACGAGACGACAATTTGTGGAACATAACGATTGATTCCTCTCTATCATTCAGAATGTCACACACGCATTTCTTTTAAATATCAACGTTTACTTTTTTCCTCTGATTCCTCTCAAATTTGGTTCTACTTACAATTTCGAAGACTTATGAACGAGAAATCGAGAGACAATTAAATCGAGAGACAAGAAAATCGAACAAAAATTGAGTGTAGATAAAAAAGTGAAATCATACGCTAGAAAAAATGTACAGCTGGCCCAGAATTTGCCCATCACTATCGCTCTGACAATACTCGATAACTGGACAATGTCTGGCGTCACCACCGATCAAGGGCTGTTGCGAAGCCGAAATGATATTCACGACCCAGGGACTTGCAGCCAGCATTAATGTCCTATGATAGCGAAATTTTCTTTCAAGGACTTTTATATCCGAGCAAAAAAGAAACCACAGGAAAGCCGCCAACCGTTTGACTTTAAAATTCAAGCCTCTGAATGAGAAAGCTCTCTTTTCAACACTTTTGTCATTTTGGTCAGCCCGATGCACTCGAATAACACGTCGCGTATTCTGTGGGACCTGGACAGAAACGGCGGAAGGCTCTCTCATATGAAAGTTTCATTTTTTTCGTAATCTCAGAGATACAACGAAGCACGAGCATCGAAGCTACAGTGAAGAAAAAAATACATTGTGGTCAACGAAGCCGTAAGGCCCCTAACCATGTGGTATTCTATATATTTATTCGTTGCCACCCAGGATCTGGGAGTGTATCACTTTTTGTAGTGTACAGTACAAAGTTTACGGCTAGTGCGGAAAACGAAATTCGAAAAATCGTAAAAAAGGCATCGTAAAAACTTCTACTTCAGAATAACATTGCAGCTTGCAGAAAAACCTTTAGAATCCCCTAGAAGTTCATTTAAAAAGTAAATTTTATAGAAGCGATAGCAATATTTGCGATATTCTTTTAATTTCACTTTGACAATCAAGACTATTTTTTTTGTTCTTTAATTTAGGACTTTAGGACTTTCATAATCAATCAAGTAATTTTTGCATATTCGTGAAACCTTAGAAAATATCTATAGTCACGATTTTATTAACTGGAAATTAAAAATATTTCCTATTTGTATAAGAATTAATAGTTTCGTATTAAAAATGGTATTTCGATTCTAGACATAATGCATTGTAATGCATGTAACCCTCAGAAGACATCAAGTTACAAGACATTAATACCTGTAGTTCTTTTCACTTGGATGTTCATTAGAATTCGGGTTGACATTAGCCTCCGGATTAGCGATCGGAACGAAAAAAATAATTGGATGAGTAATTCGATTGCCGAGTATTACCTTTTCATGGGGCCCAAACGAATTGATCACTCAAAGAAATTCACCAAGACGAACGAATTCACCAAGGTAGATCTTTTCTCTCGAAATAGGGAAACGTTTTTCGAGGATGTGCACTCGATCTGTCTCTGTTTACTGGCAACCGAGTTCACATAGTTATGCCTTGGCTACTCGGTGGACCAACTGCGATTTTCGCGGATTTTCTCCAAGAACCGAGAAGGATTTCGCTTCACGCAAGATCGGTCACACAAGAGCTTTCGATAGGGGTCCGGTCTTTGTGAAAGACCTCCGCGCTTTCACCCATAACCCGCTTGAACGTTTCCTTGATCCAATCTCGGTGGAAGTTCGATGGGATTAGGTCGTAATCCGTGCCTGGATTATAATCTCTCTATATCTTGCGCCGTCTTCATGCGGTGCCTTGCTCTATATTTTCTAGTGCAAGCTCGATATCTTTCCTAATACTCTCTTCTCTCTCGCTCCCGGTTTCTTGCTTCTTCTCTGTACCCTGCACAGTGGATCGAATAGTTAAGTTTCTTACAATCGTCCGAACCGGTCTCATGATCGCAATGGAAAGTGAGACCGTTTTCCGAAAGCCATCATGACTATGCAGTTCCGATAATATCGTCTGAAAATTCTGTAGCATATCCCAGAAAATCGGTCATTCCCATTTTCGAAAAGACCACGTAGAGAAAATTTTCTCATCGCTATGGACGAGCTTTGAATTCTTTTCTGGATTTAAAAAAAATAATATTTTCAATAAAATCCAAAACCGGTAGTCATTCCTTGTTTACAGCAGTCATTGACAGTTCGCCATTAACACTTTGTGCGCTTTTCTTGAATTTTTGCCCAGCGATTTAATTATCTATGCCCTAACACACTTGCATCTAATGCATGTTAGTAAAATTGTATTAAATCAGTTTTCAACGGCAAGTTTACACAACCATGAAGAGTTATGGGGAATAAATAATACCTTTTGATACAAGCCTTTGCAGCTAATTTTTGGTATTTCGATATCTCATAAGCTATGCAGTTATTAATTGGTGATCAACTTTCCTGCAACTTGAAATTATCGTTAAGATTAAACAGATAATATTGCCACTGGGGTGGATACAATTTTTATAAAGTTTTCCTAACCATATCTTCGATTTTTCGACTTGAATAATATCATCACGTTTGCAGAAATTACTACTGCAATAATATTCCGTTAACTAGAGAGGAAAAAATATGCATTTATAGATTAAGCCTTACAGGCTGACTTTAATAATAATTCAGTTGAACAATGCAACGGTGAATCTTCTATAATAGCTTGGTTTCCATCTACCGGAGTGAATGTGATAGCAGACCTTACCGGAGGACGTATCGATCCATATGAATATCATTTAATCAGGAACATTTAATTAATCTAGTGAATTGCGCGGAAATTTATTAGAGAGCATCTGGGAATCAATATGCTTTTTCTTGACATCCTCGATTATGCAGACAGGTGTGATTATACGTACAAAATTCACCAGCTGCAAAATCACCCGAGGCCCTTGTTAAGCTGATCCCATAAAGGTACTTCCTACCTCTTTCTCTCTTTCTCTATCTCTCTTCCTCTGCCTCCCTCGCGCGGTCTGTTTTTGAGACACGGTTCAAGAGTGAAGAACAGGTGGAGCAGGTTACCAACGTGACAAGGACAGTCTAGAACGGTATATGCGCTTGAAGAAACTCGTGATACGTAGCCCTGGTACAACCCTGCTATTCAACTCTCTCGACGTCAAAAGCTCTCGTATAACAGTCCACGAGGCTGGTTATCAACATGCCGTATATGTCCAGTTATATATATATTTCCATATAAGAGCGGCTACGTCTCTCATATATCGCCCGAAACGCTCCGGCTCCGACACAACGGAACAAATTGCATCCAGAGCTGAGTTGTGAAATATTTCAGGGTGAATGTAAATTCGACGCTATATGCATATAACGTTTTCCGCGGTACCACTGGTATGCAGTATACCTCGAGAATGCTGGTTGCAAAGAACATCACGGGTTCACTCGGTGAATCCGAGGGAGAAAGTCTAATGCGGTGTATGAGTGCGCGGCGGAGCGACGCTATCCTGAAGAATGTATATGAAAGAAAACGGGCGATAGTTGGTGGCGAAATGAAAACTGTACCCGTTATGGAGAGTGAGAAGTCGGAATCATGGTGCACACCACAGCGTAAGGGTGGCGAGGAGCAAAATGTCTGAGAGTTATGTAGCGACGCGCAAGCCAACAACTCCTTAGTGTTCAGTGACAAATACACAAGCTCTGGATACCTGCAAAGGCAGTCTAGTTCTTACATTTCCTTTTTTATCTTCATTTCCGTACATTTATCCTCGCGGTTTTTTCTTCGCTCTTATGCTTTCACTATTCCAAGGCTCTCACGGTTAATAGTACAACAACGAAAGTAAAAGTCTTCATTTTACACTTATTTTCCTTTCGTGTAAGAAAAGGATGTCAAAAAATGTAATCACTTAGTTAACGGTAATGCTTGTGACAGAGGAGATTAATCGTGAAAAATGATCGGGGAACGCACTTGAAAATCTGAACGCGCTTACTATGAATTAAGCTTTTTAGTTTATTTTTCATTATTTCATTTTTACAAAGTAGGTGTGTGAGGTGAGTACAGAAACAATAAAAGCCAAAATAATTTAAACGCCTTTTGGTTGATATTCATAATGTCTAGTCAACGCCCCTTTTACCACATCAAATTTATTTATACGTGCCCATTGCTCGAGATTAATTATCGTCTCGGGGGTATTAAACGAGTGGAATATATTCGTTATAAACGAGTAACGCAAAGCAACGAGACCGTAATTAATGAGCGTGTGTGTCTCGAGCTTGTTATGTACGGTAGAGTGACGACACGTGGGTCGGGTGGACAAGCGTATGATAAGATGAGGGGAACGAATGAGGGTTTTGAAAGCGAGTGACCAGTGTGTAGCAAGGAGGATAGTGCACGAAGTTTGCCTGTCGTTTGTTAGAAATTGCTATTAACAGCAGCTTAAGAACGGGGTTAACAAGTCGAAGTATAGAGTTCTCCGTATACGGTGAGAACCAGCATTACGCTATATGTTAAAAAAGCTAGCGTAATCGTCTTAAGAAAGATGGTAGGGATAGATGTCTTTATAATTAGGGGCTTTTAGTTTTCAAGATTCATGGGTACAAGGGTGCATAAATTCAAAACACAGTTTAAAGAGCAAAGCTCTGCCTGGAGTTAGCCCAGCAGTCGGTTTGGGTGAAACTCCTCTAAACACATTTTGCTACGCAATATTTGATTTCCTAATTCTTTTCATCCTCCTCCTTGAATCTCATATTTCACATATAAGATTTGCCATTCAAACTGGACAGCATAGACGCCCCCACGGTAAATCACATAGTCGAGTGTAAGGGCCAAGTCACCTCATGACTAACGAGTACGCTTTTTTTATTCATCTTCATAACGAATCTCATTCAACGGAATATATTCAAGTGCTCTTTAGAACTGCTCGTACAATTCGGAGAAAATTGCATGCGTCACAATAAAATATATGTCATTGCCAGGGGTGAATGATCAGGAGGTTTGAAAAGGTCCAGACTAGGGTGGTTTTCTATTGTATTTTTCTAACCTCGGAGACAGCGCGAGCGAAAGGGAAGGTGAAAGAGAAAGAAAGAAAACAAAATTGAATAACGCTGCAACGAAGTCGATGGAGACAGAAATAAAGATCGTCCAAAGAGCGCTTTGCGTATAATATTTGAGGGAGAAACTGCCTTTATGTATCAGCATGAGAAATTTAATATCAAATTATTCAAGGAATTCATTAAACCCCATAGATTTTCCTCAACGATGGTACTCTCTGACAGAAAAAGGCAATGAGAAACAGTCTACATGGTTGATGGAAAAAAGATCTGAACAAAATGAAGACAATGACAAGACCGCCAATCATATCATTTTCTTATGCTTATTTTTTGGTTTTAGCAGTATTGTATTATTAAGGGTATGGATCAGTCGCGTGATCCCCGACTGATCCATACCCTTAATAATAATTTCGAAAGTGAAAATTTTCCTCACCGTTCATCCGATCGGAATAAAAAAAGTCTTAGCCCATTTTTGCCATTTTCCTGCGTGCGCTAAGACTTTTTTTTATTCCGATCGATTAAACGCTGTCGAATATTTTCACTTCCCAAAATGCGAAGCGAGCGGGACGACTGACGCATACTCTTAATGCTGCTAATTTTTAGCAGTAATAATACTATAGGTACACGGAGAGAAAATAATATCAAAAATTACTATGGCATTATAGTAGCCTGGTACCATGTCGAATCTCTGAGGGTTTTTGGCAAAAACATAGTAATTTTTCGTTGAAATTGCATTGAAAATAACGAAAACATTGAAATTTTTGGCCTAATTTCTGTAAAAACTTACTATGTTTTTGCTAAAAACCTTCAGAGACTCGACATGGTACCAGAGAACTATGATATCATAGCAATTTTTGATATTGTTTTCTCTCCGTGTATTATTAGTTATCTTCAGTCAAATTTTTTTCACTATATTCTACATCGATTGATAATAACTGATTGCCATATAGCCCACTTTGAATATCAATTGTTTTGTAAGAAAGATGTTGAAGCAGATATGTATCAGACTAAAGATGTAGAAAAATACAGATTTATCAGAATGAAGACTTTTTTTCACAAATTAAGAATACGGATGCATTAGAGTACATTTATTTCGCGATACGATTATTTAAGAATGCGGTTGTGAAAAATGAAGTTGTAGCACTGTCGACACTTAAACACAATAAAAGATGGTCCTTGTAGTTGTATTATATCGTTAGATATGTATTGTATATACAATTCTATTACATTGTATTTCGTTCTATTACATGAAACGAGTAATCACACTTATAAAAAGTAGTGACTAAAAAAAAAGATGCTCGGTTGTGTCGGATATTTGCAGGCCGAGAAGGTCAAGTGATTGCGGCTTGCAACGAAAGCTCAAATCGAGTGTTTTTACGTGGTTAATCTTAATCGGTTTGTAAAAA
Organism: Dusona sp. PSUC_FEM 10030013; assembly: GCA_018902295.1. Classification (NCBI taxonomy): domain Eukaryota; kingdom Metazoa; phylum Arthropoda; class Insecta; order Hymenoptera; family Ichneumonidae; genus Dusona; species Dusona sp. PSUC_FEM 10030013. Next base: position 8,562 of record JABSMR010016917.1, read on the forward strand.
AAAAGTTGAGCTTGGCTTTGCCTCTGCACAGAATCTTGACTGTACACCCTCGATGTAGAAGGATCGAAAGACCGAGGCACAAGAAAAAGAGATCAGGCTTGGAGAAAAGAAAGAACGAGTGAGAAGACTTTATAAACGACGCAGAACAAGAAGGGGCGAAAAGCACTCACCATGGCTTCAGCCACACCCTCTCACTCTTCGAGAACAGCTATCCACTTTTCCGTTTCCTTCTCTATCATTCTCTTTCCTTCCTCTAACTTTTTTTCTCACTCTACGTTATGCAACATCTCCATTTTTCTTCGCTTTCATCCTCTTGTTACTTGGCGAACCGCGTGACCAAGTGGTGTGTTGCAAACTCCGGATACTACACAACCATGTACCATCGACATGAGTACTTCGTTGTCATCATGCCTAATATTCAATTTTTCGTGCTCTTTACTTCCACGCCAAACCATCTTAGCTTCTGATACGTGGCATCATCGTATAAGAGACGCTATTACGAAGTGGTTCCGAATATGTGTCATGTAAAAATGTTCTCTTCTTATTTCACCAGAAAAAGACTGATTTTTGTTTAAAATAAAAATCATAAAACATTTTGCGGCACCTTCATCCGGAAGATGCCGCATTTTGAAAGCTTTTTTTCTATGTGATTGGTATCGAAAGAATTGAGAGACATGGCAGCATCTCTATTCCATGTACTTTAATAGCGAAATTTAAAAGCTATAAAGATTAAAAACGCGCTCAGTCACCCGAATAAGTGGGAAAATTTGATTTTTAAATTTTTACATTATTCGGAAGTGCATTTGCAGAATATCCTCTGGAAATTTGATAAAAATCTGACAAAAACTGTTGAAGCTAATCAAATACCTGTCTATTCATAATATTTTTGTTTATTTAAAAATGTTGCATTCATCATCTTTTGATTGGAATGGTTTCTGCGATCTCAGTTTTTTTTAAACTCTTCATTTTAACATGTTTCCATTTTAACAAGAACTAACGCACGATTCAATGGACCGAATTACTATTAGAGGATAATCGTTCGGTTAAAGTTTATTGAAACATCTTTTTGTACAATTTTCTGGTGTAAACATTTTTTTGAATGTTGGATTTTATAAATTTTTTTCAAACTTTGAATTCACAATGTTTTGTGATTTCAATGTTAAATGCTTTATTTATGGACGAATTCGTTTTGATCGACAAAAGAAAATTTTGGTTCGTAGTTTGGGAGATGTCAGTCGATGGGTGCGATCATCGCGAAAGCGCCGATTTTATTACGACTTTTTATCGCACGCCCCAAAGTTGTTTAACCCTCCATCAGTGTCTTGAGCACGCGAGTTCAACCGCCCTTGGTACTTTCGCGGATTATGGTGAGTGCCTTCAAACATTCTTCCTCTCTGCCTAGCCATTCACGATCGACGTGGCAAGAAAAGATTTCACAGTATAATCATATCGACACGGAGGAAAAAGAGGATGAAAAAGAACGGCGTGATAAATGAATGAATAAAAAGAAAGAGAAAAAGTAAATGGAAGGATCAAGAGAGTGCGGGGAGAAAATATGGTGACTTAATAAAGCTATGTACCCACAATCTGACGTATGCTTCGGTATTCTCGATAGCAAAGTGAAATGAGTCATTTTTACCAGGAATCCCCTTCGAGGTCGTTTCCACCCTCTCCCTCTTTGTCTGTACTTGCATGCTTAAAGCTTTACCTTTATACTGGAATGGCAATTGTCTCTCAGAAGTCGATAAATCTAAGTATAGAATTTAC
>JABSMR010016928.1:0-10326 GCA_018902295.1 Dusona sp. PSUC_FEM 10030013
GATACAGGCGGCTATATTTTAACTGAGTTTTAGTTGGTGAGCACCATCAGAAACTTGGAAAAACTGGCTCCCGCTCAGCGATTTATACGCGAGTCGGTGCATGGCTAAGCGGTCACCCAACCAAGTACTGACCTCAGCCGAGGCTGCTTAACTTTTGTGATCGCCCGAGCCATACACCGAGCGCGCACCCATCGCTGTCGGTAACAGCTATACTTCAATACTTAAACGAATGTAATCTCTAATTTTCAATACCACAAGTACACATATTGTAATAAATTAAATAAATAAACACACGTGAAACCGGAAGAAATGTTCACACGCGTATTCAGAAATTTTGAGGCTAGAGACACACGTTCCACAATGTTGTAGCAATGCTACGCCAGTCGTAAGGTAAACCTTAGTAGGGCCCTTATTACACTACGTCATACTAAGGCTTGATTAGGGGATGACCCAGCATGGCCTCACTGAGTCATGTTTGATTAGGACTATTTCAAGCCAGCGTGATTCGTCAGTTATTGTGGAAGGCCTGATCACGAACGGATCAGGAGCTCTATAATAACGTTGCCCGATTCACAACCTGATGACGATCTGATCCCGAACAGGCGAATCCTAAAAAAATTCTAGACAGGATTGTATTCGATATTCCGTTCTTCTCCTACCTATTCTTATCCTCTTTTGTGATCAACGTAACTGTTACACCAAAACGTCAACTCTAAAAGATTTTCAATCTTTTAAAGTCTTTTTCTGTACTGCTTCAAGATAGGCTATACTATTTGAATTTGAGTACTAGCATTCGTGATCTCTGAGCCTAGTGATTTTTCTTTATGAGCAAGCCTCACTCATCCGATTGGAAAAGAACGTGCCTGAATAAACTTTTTCGGAAGCCACAAAAAAAATCGATGAAATTGCAATACTATCCCACCCTCTCGCCCCTCGCTCCCTACCTTATACTTGGAAATGAAGCGAAATGCCTGTCGCCTAGCAGAAAATCACAAAAGATTCTCTTCTCAAATAAAAACCCAGAACTTCAGATTTCTTTTCGACTCCTGTGTGACGTTGCGTTTTCACTACTGTCCTTACTTGGCGTTTTTTGTTAATGGATGAACCAAAGTTCATGGTCAGTCGATGAATCAAATATCTGACCATCGCAAAGTATCATTATTTTTATCGACGTGGATTTATTTGCATGAATACGAGCAACGATGACGGAGGAATAATTGTTTTTGACCGTGAGTTAAGTTGGTTAGCACTTATTAAACACAATTGCACGTGAATAGGCGGAAGTCTTGCAGTGGATATACAGTAATTCACAGTGTAGATACAAATGACCTTGTGATCAACGAATAATCAATCCTGGGCAACGTCTCTAAATTCGAAGCAATAATGGGCTCAAGTGCTTTTTATATTATCTCGTTATTTTGTCGTGCATGTGTCGTCTATGTGTGGAATTATTAATGACATCGTTTAATATGACATGCATGTATAACGCACCAATAAAATCAAAGGTGCCATACGAGGAAATTCCTGATCATTTGATCTGATTTAGCCATTGTGAAAAATCATCTCATATAGGTGTTCCCGTGTACACAGCTTCTTTCGAAGACTATTAGGGACTACAAATAAAAACGTGTAAGGGCCACGCTATACTGACTGCACGAATGCACGCCACACGAGTCTGTTCGACCCAAAGTATTCTTTCCCTGATATGTCGAAAAAAATACTTCGCTAATTTGTGTGTGAAAAACAGTTTCGTGATTGTAACAAATCATGTCATGATCAATGCCCCGCTTACCCAGTGCGGTATTTGAGGGTTCAACTCTTGATATATAACTTGCTATATTTTGAACAAGACACCTGCAAGAACTATGTCCGTTACGTTTTTTTCTCAATAATTATAAATGTCCTGAAATGTAATTGCAATTCAAAATTATTTTCATTTTTTCACCTACAAATATGTCGTATCGATTATATGTATGGCTTTCGATCACATATATCGGGATTAGTCACACGTGTTTGCTTTGTGGGTCTCTAGAAGACTGTTGATAATTTATAATACTCTCGTCACGATGGTCGTTTGCTCCCTGAGCTGGATATTTTCGATTGTGTTGATCTGTGGCAATATATATTGGTAAGAACTAACATCAATTCACGTTTGAAAATGGATAAGGTGCCAATGAATAATAATAAACGTGACCTCGGGGAACGCTTCAATAAAAATGTCCTCCATTTTTAAGCGATCTATCGACTGTTTTTTCCTCGTTCAAAATTTATTTTTATTTCACCGGTTAAACACGTGTGCTTTAGATTCATTACAAAAACTTATTCAAGCTCGGTGGAGATGGGTACCGAATTTTCGAATTTTAATTAATAAAATTTCGCTACACTATTGTTCTGAGTGCACCGTTTCATATGCTTTCTGATTTGTTTTTTTCAATTCCGGTCACTGAAGCTGAACTTGGGGAAGGGTTTTACTAGCAAACATTTTTTTAAATTGTAACCAAACGTTCAAAGTTACTGGCAATAATAAATCTCAATTGCATGAAAGCTTTTAATCGGTTTTAGGGAACTCATTCAATTAAGGACTTACCCGGTACCGCCTCGCCGTCCTCCGATCCGGCGAGGAGTTCGACGCTCTTGCTCATCTTTTGTCCAACTGAAGCTGTCCAAACGCCGGCTTCGTGGGAGAGACTACGGCGACAACTATAGTCGCACCAAAGCACGAATCCTTCAAACGTTTTTTGAAACGAGCAAGGCGTAGTCGTCCGAGTAACATGATTTCAGCCGATTCTCCGTCGTTTCTGTCGTCCGGTTAGTCATGAAACAATCCTGACTGTCGCATTTTTATTTTCTTTCGTTTTGAAAAGACGTCCGCAATTTATGTTAGATGGCCACAGTTATGGCAGAAACATCAAGAAAAGAACGTGATGAATGCGTAACGAGTATTGCGTAAAATATGCGCACCAATAGCAAACATGCTGAAATAAAATAAAAGAGTTCGTTGAAAACTCACAAAAGTTTCACAATTTTTATGTACCTTGCAGATTTTGCAATTACGAAATAATTAAAAAATCAGTAATTAACAAAACGGCTTTGTGATCATGAGTTTGAAAATTTTGTCATCGCATGACAGGCATATATTCGTGACAAAACAAATTCAATTTTTATAAAATAGTAATATCCCTTTTGGTTCTTACGAAATTCCACGAGCCCATCCCATCAACTTAACCTACGACTACAAAACCGTCCATTTTTCTATGAAATCTCACAAGAGTGTTTGTAACAGTCACTTATTTCCTATTGCACTGCTGTATTGCATTTGCCCGAAAGACCTGGGAAATTGCGGTAAACATGGCCGTTACAAGCGATTATATTTTGTCTGAGTTTTAGGTGGCTAGCACCATCAGAGACTCGAAAAAACTGCTTTTCACTTGGCAATCGATGGGCCAGCCGCCGTACCCATCCAAGTACGTAATGTTGTATATATGCCTTGGTAAGGTTTAGAGGATTTCAAATCATTTTGCAAATTTCATCAAACAGTGAAGTTATCATTCACATAAGTCGCCATTTACAATTTTCTTTAACAGCCATATTTAATGAATTAATCGTTAACAATTTGATAACTTGATTTTTTATAAACTCAATGCACTCTTTCTCTAACTGAAAAGAATCCCTCGGCAATATAGTATTGTTATATTGCTGAAAAAGAAATAGTTAGTTAAACGTAATAACTGTATATTTCCATTATTTTGCTTCAATGATCTTCATCTGGTTCAACTGGTTTCGCCTCTTCTACTATGGAAAAAGAATTTAAAGGTTAACGGTCAAGCTGCCAAAGGTTCCTGCCCCCGCAAAAATATACCGATCTATGTCAATAGTTATATACATATCCAACTTATAACTTCAACAATACACTTGGTCGCATTTCAGTCACAGAGTTGTCTCTGAATACATATATACATATAAATATATCGATAAACCGACAACAGGTGCAACGTGGAATTTTCGGAATAACCAGAAAGGTCACAGGATCTTATGAATTATGCAAATTCTCTGGAGGGATGATACCCTTGAGAAGGACGTGGTCTGGGTCGCTGGTGGTAAAGTATAAAGTAAAATCTTATCGTTTAAGTACGTTGTATTCACGAACTTAATAATAAATCGTGTTTATGAGGAGCAAAATACCAGATTGATTTTTTGCCGGGAAAATTTAAACTCGACGCAGCTCAAGACTCTCCACAAAGAAATGTAAATTGAAGCCGACCGTAGAGTTATTACAACACGACAATCAGTCGACAATGTTGAAGTACGATCGATGCAGAGCAACACACGATAGCATGACAAAACGAGGGGGAGCCAGGCAAAGGGTTAACATGTTTGTCACGCGTCATAACACACCGTGAACGCGGTGCTACAAAACGAAAGATTGCTACGTGAACGACACATTTATTATGAAAAGAATGATAAATGAGATTACCTATGCTGAGCCTGGTTTAAATCATGTGGTTGGCCCTCAATTCAAAATAAATGAGAATAATATATCAAAAAGTGTGAGGAATGTCAGGAGGGTGTTCTTAGAGGGCTTTATGCGCTATAGAACTTCAATCTACAAAGCTGTTCGCTAGAGACCATATTCCGATAAATATGAGAACAGTAATGACGTCGGCTGATAGTAAACCCTGGGATTTCTAAAATTACATACTGAAGATGAGGAGTTTAGTGTAGTCAATTCAAGCTAGTGCTGATATCAATGTCACAGAATTTATGGAAATGATCAAGCAGTCTTAATTAAAGCCCTTCCAGCTATGGATGAACTTTTAGGCAATGCTGAATGTGCGGTTCTAGAAAATAAAACACATATTTGTTTCATATGTAAATGGGTTACTTTAACCCAAATCTAAAATCATCGTGACTAGAATGGAACTAATTACGTAGCATCTCGTATATAGAGGTTGTGTGCTTTTGTTGCTTTGAAACTACATAATTTCCTTATTTGTTTCTTTACAAAACTACTCATCCACTGGAATCTACATTGACGAACGGATTAAACCAACTAGCTTTTGAATACTACATCATTCACATGTATGACTGATAGCTTCTCACTCGAAAATTTAAACAATGGTGTTATTATCTTAACTTTATGTAATTATAAAAAATTTTATAAAGATTCGGAAACGCCATCCGTAGGCTTTATGCAGTAAATTACATTTTTCCTAATGAAACCTAACTTATATACATATTTGTTATTTTCCTGTTGAATAAAAAAACCCAGGAATATAACAACATTTGTGTTGTTACACACCCGCACAGATTGTTAGATTATTATCCACTTGGGCCATCACATCGTACATCTCAAGTGTATACACACATGGAGAGAAGAATGTTCACGCTTCTTTTTGACGCGACTAAGTTTTCAAAAGCATAATGACAGCCAGGTCTTTCTGCTACAAATGACCAATTATGATTCGTCTAGACTTAAGATGTGGGAAAGACAAAAGGAGATGAGCCAACAGACCTTTAGATCTTACGAAGATTTCCCAGTAAAAAAATGACGGATCAAGTCGGTCGGTCTGCACGTGGCTCATTTATCATTCGCTTCAATCCTGATAACCAGAATTTCGAGGGCACATAAAAAAAGATCACCTTCTTTGAATGCTGGCAACGTTTTTACAAAGACGAATAAGATGATGAAAGAGGGTCCTTTCCCTCTCAGCACGTGGCTATTTTGTATTCCGTTCTATGCCCTGGTGGGATGTATCACAAAACGTACAACAGTATAGGACAAGGGTCCCGAAGGTTTTTAGGGTAAACAACGTCTTGCGCAAGATGATAACGCACAAGATCTGTTATTCTACAACTGGCACATTTCTTATGGTAATGTATAATTGGAGTCTCAAGAGAGCAATCTTCACATAATCATCATCTTCACACAACGCACCAGGCCAAATTACTTTTCACATTGAAAGGGACGAAGTTCCCGGAGTTGATTAATATTTAGTGATATGACGTTTACCTTTCGTAATCAGCTTTGACTTTCGGGCTTTTCAGATCAAGTTGAACCAGTACTTCTCTATGGCCTCGTGGATCTAGTGGTTAAGCCAGATATGTGGCTCCCGATTCTATAAACGACCTTTCACAAAAAAATCTTGTAAAACTTCATCCTTCGTAACCCACAGTTGACATTCACATTATTTCACTTCTGCCAAAGAGATATAACGAACAACCGGAAGTGCTGAGATAATGAAACACGTGCTTTATCTCTGTGTGATTTCTCAAACGACAAAAAAATACATTACACCACACGCACTCATTGATTATGAAAATTTCCACAACAGCAGCCCAATGCTCGATCCTTGAAAATATTCTACGGCCAGGGAGTACACTCTATTGATTATGGGTCGTTGAGTTTGAAAAACAAAGAAACGCGCTTCAAAAAAAAATCACTACGTGTTGTCATTTCCATTGATGAACTAGCATCGTGTGTCAAAATGTGCCATTTGTAGCAATTTAACTATGGCAAACAACTCCATCACTTTGCAATATTATTGGTTGCACTATGCTTGTTGACAGCATTATATTTTTATACTGCATTTATTAATTATTTTATCTAATCGAATGACACAACACTGGCCAGTAATATTGCCGAATGAAAAAACAGGAACCGTACAGCATCAACGTTACTTATAATCAGCTCGAGAAAAAATCGTTTATGTTAAATATTCATGAACTTTTGTAACTTAAAAACGATGATTTCAAATCAACAAATGGTACTCCAATGAGCCAAGTGCACTTTAAATTAGGTCTTCGTTGATTTAGAGACTTTGAGGAGCCCGAGATGAAAAGGAGTGATGAAGGCCGAAAAAAAATCAAGGTTGTGACGATAAATTGATAAATAACATGGAGAATGGCGGAAAAGGGATTGGTTTGATGGAGGAAAAGGAGACAATCACAAGGGAATAGTATGGGCCTTTCCGTGGTTTTTAATCCCAATACGGATCTGTACACTCACGAGCGTCTGAGAGGCCACTGACAGAAGTCCAACATTTTCCCCGTTCTTCGTCTCTGGACAAGAGGAGTCGGGATTTTACGCGGGTGGAGGGAGGCCCCTGCCCCCGGATAACCCGCCGTGTATAACGCGCAAGACCGCGTCGTCGTAGAACGCAGCTGAAATATCGTATGCACACTGTGGCACAAAAGTGGGAAAACGAGAGTACAAGTATTTTGAATTAGAAGAATAAATTCAACGGGTACTTCTCTGGTATTTTAAATTCATAATCATATTTACTAAATTCCGAGACAGTCATGCACTTGCGCTGTCGTCACTATTGTCCATTCTTTGATCATAATAATAATATTGTATCTATCATGAAAGTAATAGAAATCATCATTCATATTTCTTTTTATTTGTCTCTCCGCAAACGTCGGCTCACGGGACATCATTGAAAAAAAATTGAAACTTTTTTCGAGTTTCTCGGAAAACAAGCGCTTCAAGTGAAGGCAGTTTAACATTGATGTGATAGCAGAAGCTCACGATAGCAGCCGAGCACACACGGGGTGTACCACCGCACTATCGACCCAAGCCACCAATCCGCCTTACCCCGCGCTACGATTCTCACGTGCGATCGGCCACGCGTTTATGCCTATTTACTCGAATTACGACATCGTGACACGATACCCATATGCCAGCAATTTATTGGAACTTGATAAAAACACTTAAACATCGTGATTTCGACGTGGGTCTATAATGATAACATGGATTTCGTAATAAGGGTGCCATTTGTGCTCTCGACAGGATTTTTCATGTGGGTTAATACGTATCACACGAGCGCTTATATATATATACTCAACAAAGCCTTAGCAGTACTGGAGGATTTTCCTTAGGCAAACAACATATTATTATAGCTATTATCAATTTTTTTTACAATTGCACATTAAATTTATAGCGTATTAGTGTTTTTTTTCCAACATTTCATCTAAACCACATTATTGTTGCTATTATTAATTATGATCCTCCAATGCTAATAGTTAGATCAACGACAAAGTTGTATACGGTATTTTACGCCATTGTTACATTCCAGGAGCCTCTTTTTTTTTAACCGTGCGAATTTTATATATGTATTTTTCTAGATCGGAAACAAGAAGACACCTGTTTTTGAATTTTCCGATTTGGCCTATTTTTCTATTTTCACAGCGGGTTTAATTTATTAGCGTCCATTGAAAGCATCTAAATTTCTTGTAATAAGTACGAATTGGCGATGAAAAATCTCGGAGTTGCATCTACATTTTGACAAAAATGGAAATATATAATTAAATTAAGCCTTTTTAGCGAAATTGAAACTTTTTTTCAATGAGTACAAAATAGCACAATTTCTTTTAGAAAATTGGTCAATTTTTTTCTTAAATCACTTAGAAAAATGAGTAAAAAGGGTATTACTCTTTTTTATTATAGGAATTTCCGAGATATCGTGGTCTGAATCTAAAGAGATAAAGGAAAAACTTGCTCTCTCATTAGATTTTTACAGCTAATTAAATTTCTATTTTTCCCTCTACCTGCCTGTATTTAGGCTGTAAAATATTGCTGTACACATTTTACAATACTTTTAGAAAAAAAACGAATAAGTTTCTAAAAAATTGTTCAATTTTTATTTCATTTTTTTACACAAAGAAGCTCAGTTTTGTTTTTTATTCCCATTGTCCTCAAAAAGCATATGCAGTTTCAGATTTTCGGACTTATTAAAAGAAGTTTGGACACTTTTGTTCAAGTTTAAAAATTCTTCCACTTAGCCATAACATGAACAAAAAAAGTCGCCCAGTTGTAAACCTGGGCTCAACAATTTTGTAAGTTAACCTTGTTTTTGAAAGAAACGAAAATAGGAAATGGGAATGGGTATTGATAAGAAAAATTCAGTTTTATGACAGTGTAAAAAAAAATACAACAATTTTTTTAGAAACTCGATCCATTTATTTTTTAACGTGAAAGGCCGTATAACACTGCTATTAGTTATTTTTGTTGTAGTTTCTGAGTGATCGGAGCCTCAATCTAGAGGAATAGAGGAGGAGCATAAAGTTAAAAACTCAGCTGGCTGTCAAAATTGGAACAAATAGCCAAATCAGAAAATCCAAAAGTATGTGTAGCGTTTATTTCTCGTAAAAAAAAATGAAAAATTCATACCGGTCAGAAGAGGTAAAGCTTTTCGAATATAAAAGAGGCATGAAATGCCTTATATACAATGATTTATATGTCACCTTTTTCGTATTCGATAAATTTAAGACTTTCGGTAGTGAATTTTTTTTTAGTTCTTTACCAAAATCTTCGTGAGCCATTGCGTTATGGAATATAATACGATCATCTGTAAATAAATGAGGTAATAAATATGTAACCGTAAAAATCGATGGCTGGCGTGAGGAATCGAAAAGAAGTGTTTATTTATTACCCAAACGCGCCAATTAGAAAATTTTATTCAGCACTAGTGAGATTTAAACCAATGAATAAGGTCGCCTACAAATAATTGCTCACCCCGACAACGTTAATGTGTATCTATATAAACTTGGATATTTCCGTGAAGGCGAAACAGATTTGTGCTCTGGGGTAACTGGACATAATGATCGTGGCTAAGATAAACGACCTGAAATTTTTCCGTTTTGTGACACATAACGTTCTACCATTCCAAAACACATAGTTTCGTCCAATTATGCTTGCGAATAGACAATAGGAATGTTGAAGAAAAATTCTTGAAGACAATAAGGATGTAGAAGAAAAATGCATGAAAGCAGATATATAAAAATATTTTTGCAGCTTTAATCGCAAGATTTTTAAGTCAAAATGGAAAACAAAAATCTTTTTAAGGTGATGTAAGGAAAAATTAAAGCAGTTTAAAAACGCAGTTTGTAAGTGTTCAAAATATTAAACATTAAAGAGTTTTCCGTGGTAACGATAAACAGAAAAAAAACCCGGATTGAAAAAACCATCAAGGAATAAAACATAAATGTTGATTAACTGAAGTAAATATCATGGCGTATAGTATTAATTTGCACCTATAATGTCATCCGTATATTTATGGAGCCTGGATTATAATCACGATTTATGGACATAAAGAAATTCAAGGTAACTCTTCTTGGTTACTCCCTTTTTTGATTTCGGCATTTCACATATTCTTATCAGTTTAATATCAATCAATCGTGTTTGTAATTTATGTGGTCAATGGTACTTTATCAATAACAAAGACAGATAATTTATTCTTATAACCATGTTTCACAACGGTCAATATCTATGCTATACTAAACCGATACCGTTATCATTACTTCACTGTTCGTTATCGATATCATTAT
>JABSMR010016939.1:0-10325 GCA_018902295.1 Dusona sp. PSUC_FEM 10030013
TGGCCGATAGGAGTACAGAGATGAAAAACAAACAAAAAACAATGCGATCAGTGATTTCGTGAAATAACATTTATAACAATAAGAAATTAAATATCCACTCAACTTTTTAGTCCCTATTTTTCTGTGCTAATTAAAAAATAATCTGCATCAATGTTATCACGAAAGCTCTATATTTTTTTGGCATTGATCAATCAACGATGTATGGAAAGCACCATCGCAGACAAATGTGCATGATATTCAGACACGCGGTAGCGAATCGAAACAAGTCCATTTATATACAGATATACCCGGCAATGACAAGTCGCTACAATAGTCTTTTGCAGGAAAGACCGCAGATCCCAACTGTTTTCTGTTTAATTAATTACGGCAATTTGGAGGATCGTTTGGGTTCACGTATTTTTATTTTTTATTTTTAAACAACTTGAATACCCTAACTGTTAACGACTTGAACCATAATTAGTCTTATTTTTAATTCTATAACAATTGTTTTTCTTCAAAAACATGCTGAAAGCGGTATTTGCAGTTTTTGTTTGTGAGCATCAATTAAATGAATTCATTGCTTTAAAATGGTGTAGCGAAAGGTCGTTTTTCAAAGTGGAGGAAAATTTGGCAAACTTACTGGGGTTGTGAGTTTCAGATGTACCGATTTCGGTACGCTGATGTTTTTTAACTCCCGATTGCCCGTACGGGCAAAATACGGGAGTTATGCGTTTGGTCGTGATCGGCTGATTTTTACGGATTTTTCGTGCAGAATGTTTGTTCCCGTACGACTCCTATTCGGTAACGAGACGCAACATAAATAGGTATTTGGTCAAATGACAAGAATTTATATACGTTTCACTTGACCTTCGTATAATGTGATTAAAATTGATAAATTGAGGAGGTTACTTTGATTTACAATTACAAAATTATCGTAGAATTTACAATCGATGGTATTACTCTATATTGGAATATGTCAGAACAACTGGTCTGTTTTGTGTGAAATTTAATTGTAAACTGATTTACTAAATTGTATTAACTTAGGCGTGGAGGTCCAGTGACAGTCTATGAATTTAACAGGAAATGTTGGGTCTTTTGCCAAAAGAACCGTCTAAGAAAAAACCGTTCGGACGCTGGCAGGGTGAAAAAGACACAACTTTGTGCCCTGTTTGTCGCTTTCACGCGCCTCGTCACGGGCTTTTTCAAGTAATATAGAAAATGGGAAATGTAATGTGTATTTTCTTTAGATTTTAAAGTAACATTTCTGGAGAAGAAAATCTTTCGAATTTTCAAAATGTCGTTTCGACAATTTGGACCCGAACAAAGCTGGTATTGTAGCCTTCTGGATGTGTGATAAAATTTTTAATGATATCTACTGAGTGGTAATTTGGATTAAAACTTTATTACCACAGCAAGAAAGCTAAACAAACTAGCTCCGATGATCGATCCAATATAACCTTGAGCAAACGACCTTACAACGAGTATAACATAATCGAATCTAAAATTTGCCTCGTTTAATTCAATCGTAAAGTTTAAGCATAAAAAAAAACTTACTGAAATGGGAGCTACCTTCCGAAGTGAGTCAGGAGTAAAAAAAAGGCTCATTGAAAATATGATAGGAAAGAGGTCGCAGCTGAAGATCTTTTTACAGGACGAGTAGATGGTAAAAATACCGGTAACTTTTAGTACAATATAACGAGGTAGTTTGACGAAAAACTTTGTCCTCGTTATATTCTCTGCGGGAAGAGTGTGTTCCGCGTGTAAATTTTCTGTCAAATATATATGTATATTTATAATAAAGAGAGTACTACGAGAAAAACGACGTAACGTCAAAAACACCGGAGTGAAACTGTGCGCGGTGACCAGGAAAACAGGCTCATGCGAACTATGCTAATATTCGCGTGTGCCACTTTCGCTTAAGTGTTTCATTTTCTCTCTCCCTCTTTTTCTCTCTTGTTACCTCTCGCAATTACAAACTATTACGTAAAAGTTATTCTTACTCTATTATTTTGTTGGTACTTGGTGGATTTGCGTGCATTAGTACGAAAGCTCGACCAACCACTTGTTCTCTTCTACTTTCTCTCAATCTATCCCTCTTTCTCTCTCTCTCTCTCTATCTCTATCTCTCTTTCTCTCTATCATTGTCTTTCTCCACTTTCAGGAAAACGTTATCAAGTTGGTGCCGAGCGCTTTAATTAATTGCCACCCTATCCTCCCTTTCCACAGAGTCTCTTCCTGCTTAAACAAGCCGCGAGCAGTAATATACTCTTACAAATGTAAACCTTGGTGTCTCGATTTCAAACAACCGGCCTAGGTCAACTAGGACAACTGGCCAAAGAGCTAAGTTTGGTGCTGACGGGAGAAGCTCCTGTCACAGAAACTTTCTCAAATATCGCAATTTACACAGGTACCGACGGTTTCCAGCGGAGCATTGATATTTTAATTAAAAATATAAAGCCTCTAAACTCATTTTATCATAATTTTATCGACCTCACCCATCAAAAACCATCGAATTAGGCCAAAAAAAGAATCGACCTAAAAGGAGAGCTTAAAATAAATGATTTAGAGAGGTCACTCATAGCATTTTAATCAAAGATTTTCAATAAGAATACCATAGAAATATAATGGGGTCCTTGAATAAGGTTTTACGTTCCTGGAGAGAAAAAATCCCATAAATATGACGTAAATGTAATTTTATAGCGAATAAAGTTCCCTACAAAAAAATAATCACTTAGAGCCAATTAACTCAGAACAAAACCGTTCAACATTCATAGCGGTTTAAAGTTTAATTTGTATAAAAATTGCATTTAAATGCAGATCATATCACAGTGAATTTATCAACGGTACGAAAAAACTTTCTATGAGTATTTTATAGGAAATTTTCTGTTTTATGAGGAAAATCCAATGTCGGAAAAGTATTTTTTTTTAGTTCATTATAATGATGTTTAATAGTGTACATCATTTTCAAAATTGTGCATGTAAATATGGCGATTACAATTTAATTTTCTTCAGTGAGGAATTATCCTAGTGTATAGGAAACAGTTTCCAATGGTCGTTCTCCGAACTATATGACGATTTACCCTTACTCCTTTCTTCGGTAAGTAATGGAGGATCATATACCGTCGTTCGGAAACTGTGAACATAAATCGCTATCTTATATCTCTTCGGGGACTCCCCGGGATGCAGTTGGTCGCTATGCCCAACATCTACCCTACACCCGAGTGTCCTTCGTCCTTCTTGTTCGACATACCAGAGAGTGGTCCTTAGCAGCCGAGGGAGAATATTCCACCGTGTTAGTGGCAGCGGGTGTCCCGGGGTATGTTTTCGCTCGCTGCAAACTTTATTCTTTATGGATCGCTTTTGTGGACTCTGCCCATCCTTTAGCTCCATCCTCGGCCATGCGGGACTCGACAATTTTATATCTATGTCTCATCCCAGATTCGACATACACGGTGTCCGTGCTCCTTCCAATCCCATGAGGAAAAAAATGAGATAAATCGTACACAAGGGGATGCTTTGTCTTGAAGTAAAGAAAGAAGAAGTTTAATTTTTCCGACGAAAAACCTCATGCCGTAGTAAAAATTGAAAGTTTTATTTCATACAAAAGTAGACCTACGAATTCAATTTTCGACATGATTACACATTTTTTTGGTTTTTAGTAATAAATGTTACCATTAGTTTATAATCGATTTAATGCTCAACCATTATTCCGCAGATGAAGAATATCTCATTGTCTATTTTTAGTTAAAACATAAAGAAATATAATTTGCGAAAAATAACTAGAAACTCCATGATTTGAAATCTACGGCCCGGGTTATGCTTATGTAGTTTTATTTTCCATACGAAACGTATAGTTCACTGTCAAGTTTACTAGATTTACAGTTTGGACACATTGTATATTGTAGATGTGTTCGTATACAGCATTATTATTTACGACTCGCGCCTATTACACGTTTGAGACTCCCCGAAACACGTGAGCAACGCGTGCGCGCTTGCCGGACCCGCATTCACGATTTATTGATCAGTAAATAAATCGTCTAAGGTCTTGTCCAATTGCATTAAAAGGGAGAAATTTATTTCTCATTAAATTATTCATACTTTATGGAGCTTAAGCCGCGTAGCTATATATACACGGAGTAAACACAAATTGAACGATATTAATCCAATAATTTAAAATAATGATATTTATTACATTCAAATTCATAATGTTGGTGAATTTTTTTTCATCCGTTATTGAAAATTATTACTTACAATAAACAGCGTGTTTCGTTTGATAGAAGTTGTTACTTCTGATTTCACGTGTTACAAATAAAAATATTTCTACCAAAAGTTGTGTGGTTGTCAATTAGGAAAAAATCGGAATCTAGGTCAACTTGGAATTCGAAATAAAACCCATGCTCGTTCTAACATCTTTCTACGGCTCGCTATGAAAGCTTTTACAAACGCTGTAATTATACGTTTTTTACCACGTACACAAAAAAATTTACTCCGTACCAATGATGTGACGAAATATTTAGTCTGTGACTCAGCAAAAATTAATTGCACATTGAAATGTTCATCAACCATGTGATGTTAATGAAGTACGCTGAATGTAACTTGTACCTCACAACTTTTGAATTTATAAACGAAATATTGTACCGGACATCGTAGGTTGCTAGTCAGTTCGAGAGGATTTTTAACACGAGGAAAACATTTGATTTCTATTACATTAAAACTTGCATTTAATTCAAATTTCTTCATGTCCTTGTTGTTTTACGATTATTTATTAAATATATTAATTTCCCAATAAATCTACTCTACGACCCATTCTGTATCGGATGTTCTATGTACAATTTATGTTCGGAGGTGAAAAGATTCTTCCAAGGTACTTCAGACGGCGTGTAAATCAGCTTAAGATAAAATTGAAGTCCGACTAAAGCAGATTTGAAGACGTTTAAACGTAATGAGAATTCCTCCAAACCGATTTCTCGAAAATCATTATATATCTATTATCCTATTACGCAGGTGGAATTAGAAGACTAGACATTTGATGAGCCGAGTGGTTCGTTTGGGGTATCTGGGTTATTGGGAATTTATACTAGCAGTAGTTTCAGTGGCATCGAGTATAGATGTATGGTTTGCAACTCCACTCTCAAGTTGTACGAACTTCATGATCCGCTAACGTACGAGAGCTGATCAATTGACGCATGCTCGCGAGAATCGAAACTTATTGTCCCATTGGGGGTTAAGAGGAGGACTTGTGCCACGAACGAGAGAGAGAAAACGTGAAGGAGGGTGAAAGAGGGAGAGCAAGAGAGAGATCGTGGATTCACCTCTGTTCTGGTAATCCCACCGGAACATGGTTTAAACGCAGTCGCCAAATCCCACGTGGCTTTTCAGTCCAATGTTCTTTTTTATTTCCTTCCACTTTTTTCATTTTCTATTTTTCAATGTCTCACTATTTTTTTCCAGTAGACCACCCGCTCGGTGTGAGTTATATACTCATGAATACTATTTTCCAACGATATCTCGCATTTTCCAGAGTTCAAAATCTTGTCTTATGTAGAAAAAACGAAGAAAAGCATAATCAAATAGAATACAAATTTAAGGTAGTGCTCTACTTTAGAGTGTGAAAATGGTGATTATTCGAATTTTTTTTTTAGTGCAAGAAATAATTAATAGTTCTGAACTTTTGTACACATTTTATTGAACATTTCAACAACACATCAAAAATATTCCATCGAAATATAATGAAAAATTTATGTACTTTAAGGTACGTACTTTTAGGTAGGCCGTCAACGAACCGCCTCAACGTTAGAGGTTCAAATTATCGAGAGAAATGCATCCCCAAATATTTACCTGAAACAAAAAACCAAAAAGATATTCAATTTCGATACTTTTTACAGTCAATGAATCAAGAAAGATTTACGAGCTTGAACAAAAAAGTGACGCTTTTGAAAAAAGAACTTTATCAATTTGTATGCAATACACATTGTTTAAAATAAAGTTTTTAGTGATTTTGTAAGTTCATTTAGATTGGTTGGCAATACTTTAGCGAATAAATATTGCTTTGAGTCAATAGATCGAATAGTTTTTTTCCTATCTTTCACGCCAATTTGGAAAAATCAAGAAAATAATATTTGGAGAAAACGTGAATCAAAGTATGTTGCGTTTGTACATACCCGTGCGGCACTTACCTGCTATCGGCTCTAGAACTTCCAAAATACGTCCTATAGGGATTTAAAATCATAGGCACATATTTTTCGATACTTGAACTATCAATTAGAACAAGCAAAGAAAAACTAATTACTGGTCCCTCTCAACTAGAATACTGTCTTAATGGGTGGATTTGTTTGCGAAAAATCGAGGTAGAATCAAAAGTTTTTTCCAAATATCCATTATTAATCATAAGCGTAGGAAGAAAATAGTACAAATTTATAGAAATCCAAAAGTTACATCTTTTTTTCAAGGGTCAATATTTACCATGTGCTCATGGGTGTAAATATATACCGGATACATTTTCAGCTACATGAGATATGCTTGCGTATTATATACTTCTCTTGCATCCATGAAGCATAGAAGGAAAATCCGTCGGGTAGAGAGTCATGAGATGGCCAACGTGGACCGAAGGAGTACAGAATCACCAACAGCAGGCACCAGTCGACATTCTCCAAGTTGCTTGTTCATCGTTTATTCCAGGACACGAAGTGAGACAGAGATTTCATACATAGATATTTGGCATGTATGAAATAAAGGCGTTGCAAGCAAATATCAAGCCGGCGAATATTCTGCTGCTGGACGCAATGCTCAAGATGAAAATGCAATAGTAATGGAAAACGTGTTGCTGTGTGGAGGCCAATAAAGGATTGGGACGAAACGAAACTGGAGAAAAATTTCCATAGTATTTCACTCCTAGGATTTATGTAAACATTTATTTTTATCAAGTTCAAATTTTATAAGCTTTCTGTCATTCAAAAACAACAATAACAGAATGAAATAAAACGAGGGTAACAATGTTTAATTATATTAACGAAATCTCTTGGCAATTTTTACCATGACAGAAAAGTTTTATATTTTTAAAAAAGACACACGAACCACGACGATAAAGAGAACATTGGAAAAAAATAAAGTCTGGCGAATGACCACCCTAAGGCAATATTCAATATCATTCCACTTGGATACCACGAGAAGAAAAAGGCGGATGTTAATACCAAACCCAGATACCCATTTGGGGCAAGGAGCCAAAAACATGCTGGTCCCCAAAAAGACTAGCATATTGGACAGGAATAAAGGATATGAATTTCGATGCCCAAAGACCCATAATTTCAATGGTAACTACGGACGAATCCACTTAAAAAAGTATAAAGAAAATTCTCCATTTTTTCTGGAACGATTTAGCATCTTGAGATTCGTAGGAATAAATCTTCATTGCATTCCAATTTCATGGGTGACGCGCCACACGTGCCAGAAACATTTTGAAATTCAATTTCAGACGTTTTTACATATTCTTCAAGAAAGTTTAGGAATTTTTCAAAGTCGTCACAACATGTAATTGTGCATGATATATCGTAATGTAAAAAAAGCTGAAGAAAGGTTTTAGAAATAGTGATTTAAAAGTATCCATTTATACCAAAGAATTTAAACTCAATTTTTGATTGTTTTCTGTTAAAAATTCAGTAGCTTTCAACAGCTGTATTTAGTAGCTTGCATAAGGCTGTCAAAATATGTAATTGGACATGAAAAATATTAAAATAATAAAGTTGAAAGTTGATGAAAAGTCGTAAAAATGGTACTTCGACAGCATCCGTGTATGTACCAAAAACTTTGAACTAATACGATGCCTTTTGGTAGGGTTCGATAGAGAGGTATAATCTGTTGAAACAGGATGTTCCCTTACGATGAGCCGTAATACAACAATGGTTGAAACTATTTGCTTTACCACCGCGATATAATAGGTTTCTGAGGCTGAATGCTCGAACGAGTGCCTTGGAGTAGCGGGAGTTCAAGCTTCTCACTACATCTCTCGTACATACTTCGTACCGATTCCCTGTGAATTCCAAATTTACCACCGATGTTGGCTGCTGCAAGTTCAACAGTCCGGTGAACCATAGTACTCAAACCGGATACAAAAGGAATTCCGAGCAAACGTTTGGTATTCCGTAAAATGGTTAGTTATAGAAACAGGCGGACGTTAAACTTTGCTTGGCAAGGGACGTAGGGTTTCCGTCTGAAACTTATGGTACATAAGAAGATATTGGCTTTTCGCTATGTTGCGAGAAGCTATCTTTGTTTGACTTTTTTTAGTGTCTTAGTTAAATTATAACATAAGAATTATTTTAGAAGCAAAAAACGTGCAAACTCACGTCGGGATGATAAAAAGCAGACAGTAATATTTCGTGTTTAGTGTATGCAAACCTATCTTCAACTGTACCTCAATCAACGTGAGAGTTGATACAGCTTGAGAGGAGTGTAAATGTAGTAATTGTGAGTTTTTAGTATGAGATCTTAATGAATAAAATAACACGACGCTGTTTAATTTATTAAAATTTCAATTGTTCAAACGATCGCAAATTTTTGCATCTCATGCATACGCACACACATAATCATAACATTTAACATTGACTCATCTGATTTTTACGTTTTATCGAGGCTCCGGCGTCTTCGTTGGCTCCTTTCGACTCTGGATCTGTTTTAAATGACGTTTTTCGACAATATTATTGCAACTCCTCAATGATTCGTGTATATAAGCGTACTATTGGGATAGTTCTAAGCTTTTCACTCATTTAGAACCTCCATTTCAGAGGACTGTTGATGTTTGTAGGTTGTCGACAGTTCTATATTAATTTTGCCTCGTTGAGGGATCGACGACGAAAAAAAAGGGATGGATTGACAATTCAGAATGGATCCTGCTCAATTAGCATTAAGGAGGAGGAGTATGAAAATATTTGCCTGTTAGAAAAAGTGGCAATTTGAAATTATAATGCGAGCTTACAAACTATATCTTTGAGTTAGTCATTAGTTATTGTTGGGCAAGGGATCTCAACAAGGTTTCTATTAAAGGTGTCCTCGTGGTGGTATTAAGGTAGAAGAGAGATATTTACCTAAGTGATTAGAGTGGAAAGTAGAAAAATGAGAAATGCAAAAGACGACAGAGAAGGCAGAAAAGTAGGTTGGTAAATGATAGGAAAGAGAGAGAGAGAGAGAGAGTGAGTGAGTGATGAAAGACAAAATGAGAAAGGTAAAATGACAGACGGACAGAAACGTAAAGCAGAAAAGATAAAGACAAAGTGGAAGAGGAGGAAAAGAAGAAGGAGAATAAGGAAATAAGGGAGGACTTGCAGGACTGAAGTATACTGAGAAGGGAAGGTGGAATTGAATAGGAGATCCAACTAGAGGGCATTGAGTATAAGATACGTATGTCCTTAAACGAGGTTACGTCGGTACAAGCTGGCGCTCTACCCATACTCTAACATCTCTAGTGGGTTCGCACACCAGCCTGTGCGAATAACAATATCGGCCTTTCTCTGTCTACGCTGATGCAGCCTCATATACAACTTGGCTCGCTTTCCCTCGTACGTTTAGCTTTACTCTGAGAGCTTTCATCTTCCGACATAAGGGGCATACCGAAGGGATTTCTCCCTTTCCAACCTTATACATCCACACGTATATACATTTTATTCCATGACTGTCGTAACCCTGATTCGCAGCAAGCTGGATGACTCTCGAACACGAATTTCAACGAAACCCAAGCAAACGAGGAGAGATAAACTTTCTATATAGTTATCGCCTGGTACACCGAAACGTGTGGATGTTAGTAACGAACTTATACATTCGACTCAAAGTTTCTCCCATGATCATCGTAAGAATATCCGTGGCATTCAATATTCTCATCAATTTACATTGTTTAAACAATATTCCTTCAAAAAACAGGAGAACAATAATCATTTCATTAATAATTAAAATGTATAGCATAAGGCATATGAATATATTAAATATCATTCATATTGAACTTAATCTTCAGCTCTAACTATCTGTCTTTTTACGCCATAGGACCTACGGATCCAGAATTATTGAATAAATCAGACGTTAGTATATATTACGTAACGGAAAAAGGCCGGATCAGAAGTATAGATACACGGCGCGACTTGACTTGGCTGTTTGTGACACTTTTCTTTTTGTACTTGGCGTCGAGACGCTCCCGCGTCTCTAGATATCCATCTACCTTTTTTAAGGTAGTAGTCTCGCCAAAGCTATTTTCTACAGAATTTTTAATCATTTAAGTTTTCTTTTAATTTAAGTTTTTTTTTAATTTAGACTTTTCTTTAATTTAGGTTTTTCTTTAATGTAGGGTTTTCTTTTAATTTAGA
>JABSMR010016950.1:0-10323 GCA_018902295.1 Dusona sp. PSUC_FEM 10030013
CAATTTAAGCATGGGTGTGTACTAGAATAAATCAATTTTTATTTCATGGATTATGAATCGTCTCTAAATGACCGAGGACACATTCGAAAAAAAAAATCTTACGAAGTTGAGTCTGGGAACTCTTCAACTTTGGCTGCATTCCACGTCCCCGCTTAATTAAAACATTTTTACCATTTCTCATCAGTATTGAAAAAAAAATTAACTCGTGAATTAATATTATCAGATAAATTTTGAGATCTTTGCCGTTGATTTTTTTTTCAGCAGCACCCTTTCGTAAGATTTAAAAAAAAAATCAAATTGTTCAAGGACCAGATTCAGAGACATGAAAAAAATGGAGTATTCAAATACACATCATATGATGATAAAAATGTACTTTTCGCGGTCGATTTCTATCGTATAAATTATAAATCGATTATATACAATTAAATTCCTAGACGAAAAATATACGTAATGGAAACATGTATATATATGTATAAATGTATAAAAAGGGAGATAAGAAGTGTCTATTTACAGGTGCGATAGAGATAATATATCAGAAAATCGTATGGTTAAGGCAACAATTTTCCTGTTCTTGCAAACAAGTATAAGATATTTGTTTTGTTTTTTTTTTTTTTTTATAACGTTTTGTAAACTTAGCATCACATCTGTCTCTCGGTTTTTGTTAACGAATTCTCACTCGTATTACTATATATAGACAATATTAATAATACAGACAATTGAGTTTTTGTATTTGGTTTGTTTTTGGCTCTGTTCGCATTACTTCGAGTACAAAAAAGAAATGAAAATCCTACTTTCACGTATGGCGTATGTATGTGTGTGTGTGATAACAAACACGGTTATTCTACACGCGTTTTCCTTCACGGTTAATTGTCGCTAGTCACAGATGCTGTACTATACACGCACACACAGATAGGAAAATTAATTTTTAAAAATATCTATGTGGTCTAGTATTATTTGAACTATTTCGTGTTACTTTTTTAGTAGGTCGAATCTTACCTGTTTTGCATTCGACGTCAGGCGAACCCGCCGTTCCTGGTGGACATCTGCAAACGAATATCGTACCGTCCCTTATGCATTCGGCACCCTTACCGCAACCTATCGTTCGACAATCGAGTGAACTCTTATCGGAGCTACCTGAAAATCCCGGCAGTCACAAATATATGTTAGAAATTTTGATTTCCAGCTCCGAGTTGCCGATGAATGTAATTCAATTGAGGAAAAATTCATTATTTTAATTTCTTTACATTTAAAATTTGTAAATGATTTTTTAATGCTTACATGCATGCATTGGATCACCAGCTGGAAAATCAGGTGGACAATAGCACTGTGGTTGATTTTTGTAAATTCTGCAAGATGCGTTGTCACCGCAATGAGTATCGCGACAAAGATCTCCACCGTCGCATAGGCAAGCTTGATGAGGATCTCCGTAGCAGCCAGGATCACAGCTGCACTCGAAACCGCTGAGGGTTTCGCGACATTTGGCATTTACGCCGCATGGTCTGCGAAGACATTCATCGCCGCCTGAAGAAGAAAATGTAAATAAAAATAGTGCCAAATTTGTGGGAGATACTTGTGTGGATTATTAACTTTTTTGGAGGTCATAACTCGCCTTGTTTGCAATTGATTTTGGGATTGCCATAGTGTCCGGGTGGGCATGAACATTGTGCGTTTCTATCAACAACGCGGCATTGGGCGTTGAAGCCGCAGGCGCCGTGTTGTAGACAAGGATTCGTGCAAACACCATCATCGCTGCAACGTTTGTTCGCCTCGCAATCTTCGTTGCGGTGGCACTCGAGCTGATAACATTCTTGACTGGGTTCACCTTGATATCCTTCGGGGCACAGACAAACAGCACGATGATTGGAAACTCGGCAGAGTGCATTTTTGCCACATGGCGATCCGCTGGATGAACAAGGATCTTCGCATTTGCCGTTGGTGCAAGACAGTGCAGTTGGACAGTCGGAGTGAGTTCTGCATCCAACGAGGCACAATCCATCCTGGCAGGTGTATCCTTTTGGACAACCGTTGTTAACGTCACATTTGACTCGACATTTTCCAGCATTACATATTTCACCGCATTCGCATTGTTCCTGGGTCCGACAATTTTGAAGGCAAAAGCCAATCTCATCGCACTCGCAGTGATCATCGCACGGGGTCATAGTTCGCGTACAGCTTATCAGAGCATTGCCATAATAATTTGGTGGGCAAGTGCACTGTGGCGAATGATTTACGACACGACAACCGGCACATTCGCCGCATGCTTTGCCACCTTCGCAAGGGTTCTTACAGCGGTTCGAAAGACAGGATTGTTCGTTTGGACATGAATTGTCACTTCTGCAGCCTACGAGGCATATTCTATTTTCGCATATTTGATTACTGAGGCAATCATCGTCACTGTTGCAGATCGCCTTGCACAACCCGGACTCGCAACGCTCGTCGTTCAGGCAGTTGGAATCGCTTCGACATGCGGCGTAACAAGTGCCAGAGAAGCAAGTATGGCTTAATGAACAGTCAGATTCGTTTTCACATGAGAGGAATGACTGCTTGCAACTTACGAGGGGATCACCGATCAACGGGAATGGACATAAACATTGTTTGTGATGATTGGTGACGCTGCATTGTGCATTTGTACCACAAGAATCGATGGATGCACAAGGATCGATGCATTGATTTTCTTTACAGGAATATTCATCGGGGCATTCGATATCAGCGCGACAACCAGCCTGACAAACGAGACCCTCGCAAATTTCACCGCTGCGACAATCTTCGTCGCGACGACAGAGCGATTTACATATGCCGGTAGGGTCACATCGTTCGTTGCTCAAACAGTTGGCATTTGAAGAACAAACGGGTGAACATGTACCGGATAAGCAGGCCATTCCTGGAGAACAATCGCGGTTAGCCTGGCAAGAAGGTCCCGGTGATCTGAGACAAGCCACGCGAGCGGATGGACTTGGCATAAATCCGGTGGGACAACCGCAGGTAGCTCTTTGGTTGGATACCGTACATTTAGCGTTTGGACCGCAAGGTGTAGCGTCGCAAGGATTGGAACATTTGTTCGCGAGACAAGCCTCGTTTGCGTTGCAATCGACATCGGCACGACATCCGTAGGTGCACATATTTTTCAGGCATATATGACCGAGGAAGCAATCGTTGTCCAATCGGCAAGTTAACAAGCAATTGCCATTGACGCACTTCTCATTGAAGGCACATTGATTGTCGATAGTACAGACTGGTAAGCAGACATTGTCTCTGCAGGTGTTTCCGGGATTGCAGTCCTCGTTTCCATTACAGGACACTGGTAATCTTACGCACTCGGTCTCGGAATTGCCGGTGAATCCTGGTGGACAACTGCAACGTTTAATGTGACTGATAACTTGACACTCGGCGTTAATACCGCAAGCGGCGTGAACTTTGCAAGGATCGAGACACTGTCCACCGAAGCAGACATCCGACAAGTTGCATTCTTTATCGGTATGGCAAGATGGTCTGCATACGCTTTCGTAGCAATATGTATTTACAGGGCAAGCTGTTGTTGAGATACAAGCGATTGGTTGGGGCCGACAGCCTGTGCGGAGATCCTCAGGATTACCGACATACTCGTCGCGACAGCGACATGTACCAGCATGATTGTCAACGATACAGTCGGCATTTGGCCCACACTGTATTCTCGAACAAACATCAGTGCACTTTGGCACACCGTTTATTTCGAGGCATTTTGCACTGAGCGGACAATCGTCGTCCCCGAGACACTCAACCGGTTGCTGACAACCGCTGTTATAGGCATCTCCAACAGTTCCGGGTTTGCAAAGACATTTGTAAGATCCACGCGCATTGCTACAGATAGCGCCGGGCGCACACGGTAAATTGGCACAATAGTCGATCAATTTACACTCATTCGTTGGTTCGCCGGTATATCCAGGTTGGCAAGAACAAACCTGGATATGATTTTTTGTCGAGCAGATAGCGTTTATGCCACAAGGATTATCAGCTAAGCAAGCTATACGACATTTGTGTTCGTCACATATTTTTTCTTCGGAGCATTGATCGTTGTTCTCACACTCTATCGGTTGACAGCCCATTTTGTCGTCATTTGCAACACCGTAAAAGCCTTGCTGACAACGGCATACAGCCGAGTGACCCGCCGCTGATACTGTGCATTCGGCATTCCTAACGCATACCCCAATATCACAAACGTTACGACATTCTGCTTGTCCCATGTTGTTTATCGTGCATGTTTCGTCGCCAGCGCAATCTTCGTCGTTACTACAGCGAAGCTCTTGTACGCAAACGCTGTTACGGCAGTATTGATACTCCGGACAAGTTGAATTGCTTCTACAAGTTGGGCGGCAAAGACCACCTATACACAATTGATCACCGATACAATCTCTGAGACTGGAGCAGAGCGCGGTACAAATGCCACCGTTACAGGCTGATCCCGTTGGACACTGAACTTCGCTCTTACAATATTGTACGGGGGTACAACCCAGATTAGGATCACCGGTGCCGCCTGGCTGACAGGTACAAACCGCGCTATGATTCAACGATGAACAATCGGCACCGTGACCGCAAACATTCGGCACCGTGCAAGGATCCACACACTTGTGATCGAAGCAAGCTTCGTTCGACGAACAATCACTATGATGATTACACTCGAAGCGTGTGCACTGAGTCTTCGGATCACCCGTACTCTGTCCCGAACAACGGCACTGGGCCACATGATTTCTCGTAACACAGTCAGCATTGATGCCGCAAATAGCTGGTACATCACAAGGATTCCTGCATGTATTCTCGATACAAGATGCTGTGGTGGGACAATCGGCATCGGTGAAGCAATCACCGGGTTGTTTACATCCCAGTTGGAACGGATCGCCTATCAAACCATGAGGGCATGTACATTGGTAAGAGCCTTCTGTATTATGACACGTTGCAGTGGCGTGGCAAGGATGCGAAAGGCATTCATCAATGTCGACACAGATGTCATTGGCCAAAACGAAACCCGTATGACACTTACAGATTCCGGCGTGTCCGACAGCGATGCAATTACCATATCCGCAGTGCAGACGATTACACGGACTGGAACATTTGTTTATTTCGGCATTGCAATACTTATCATCGGGACAATCGTTATCGGTGAGGCACTCGACTTTGAAACAACCGGATGAATCACCGATATAACCAGGCTGGCACTGACAGCCGGCAATATGATCAATCACCGAGCAAATAGTGTTTAATCCGCAATCCACCGCGGAGCATGGGTCTGAACAATTGTGTTGCACGCAAGCTTGTGAATCTGGGCAGTCGTTGTTGTGTTCGCATTGATGCGGCGTCAAACATCCGCCTGTCAGAGCATCACCGGCTGTGCCTTGAGGACAAACGCAACGATAGGATCCGTGAAGGTTTACACAGTCGGCGCTAGGGTGGCATGGCCTGTCCTCACACTCATCGATGTCAATGCATGTTCTAGCTGGACCGGCTATGAAGCCCTGGCTGCAGCGGCATTTTCCATTTATGCAAGCCTCATCGTTTTTACAGCCTGCGTCAGACGTACACCCGATTTCGCAATTACCGTCAACACACAATTCACCCGGCAAACAATTGCCATCGCCATAACAAACTTTAACGCAAAAACCATTTTTACATGTTTCACCGCGGGCACAATTTGTTTCACTCGTACATTGACATTGACAGAGGCCAACCACGCACAAATGTTGCGACGGACAATCTCGCGTTGAGTGGCAAATACCCGGAACTCTGACGCAACCTTGAGTGGGCGTTGGGTTGCCCTGGAATCCAGGTGGGCAGGAGCAAGTCGTGGTATGATCGAGACAACTGCAAATAGCATTAGCCCCACAAACGTCCTTTTTGGCGCAAGGATTGCGGCATTGGTTCTCGATGCACGACTGATCCGATGGACAATTGCGGCTGCTACGACAGCCGAGTATACAAACACCGTTGTTACAAGTTTGATCAGCTTGACACTGGGTCGGGGTGACACAAGGTACGACGCAAACGCTATTAACACATTTTTCACTATTAGCGCAGTCCTCGATCGTCCGGCAAACGGCTTTGCACTGTCCTTCGATGCAATTTCCACCGTCACAATCGGCATCGTGTACGCAGTAATTCGTCGACCTAACGCAACCGTTGTGAGGTCCTTCACTGGATGGTACAAAACGATGAATGCACCGGCAAATTGGCTGACCGTTGTTTATTTCACAAATGGCATTAGCGCCACAAGCGTTCTCGCATGGATTGATACAACGTTGATTGTCGCATATCGAATGAACGGGGCAGTCTTTGTTAGAGTGACAGGCACCTTCCGGCTGACATCCTTTCTCATACGGATCACCAACGTGATTTGGTTGACACTGACAAACTGGATTATTCGTTGAACCGACTACGCAAACAGCAGTATGATGACAGGGGTTTGGATTGCAAGCTTCGACCGCAACGCACTCCACATCGGGCACTGGATTAGCTCGGAATCCAGGTGGACATTGGCAGATAGCACGATGATCATCCGCTATGCATACCGCGTTAGTGCCGCAAGAATTTTCATCACAAGCGTTGTGGCACGTGTGCGTGAGTCTGTTGCAAAGCTGACTCGGTGGACAATCCATGTTGTAGACGCAAGGCACGGCTTTACAGCCATTGGTCATTTCGTTAGGGTCACCAGCGTACAAACCTGGTGGACACTCGCAATTAGCTTCGTGATTGTTAACCACGCAAAGTGCATTGGGACCGCACTTAACAAAATTACACACCGGTTGACAAGACAACGCGTTACTACCGGATGAACGACAAGTTTCATCCTCCGAGCATTGAGCATCGGTCGTGCAATGATCTTTTCTTGTGCTTTGACAACCTTGCCGATCGTTCGGGTTTCCAGAGAATCCTGACAGGCATTCACAGGCAGCGCGATGGTTATGCGCAACGCACTGTGAATTAAGGGTGCACGTGAATGTGTTACAAATCGGTATACATTTAAGAACACCCAGGGCGTCGGGCCGACAGGCCTCGGTTGTATGACAATCCTGATCAGCAATACAATCTGGAACGGATGGTTTTTCGCACGAGGAACTAATTGGATTCCACTCGTATGATTCCTGGCAGGTACATTCAGCGTGGCCTTGAGAATCGGGCAGGCATCGTTGATGGGAGCCACAAACAACTTTGCTGCAGGGATCGACGCAATCTTGAACACCATTCGGTTGCACCAAACAATAATGTCCTTTCGCACAATCACTGTTTTGCGTACAACTGGCCACTACGTAAGATCGATCGGGTTGACATCCGTTCACAAGATTACTCGGATTGCCGTAATAGCCATCGATGCACAAACACGATGAAACATGATTCTGCGTAACGCAAAATGCGTTCGGTCCACATTGGAGTTTGCTGCAGGCATCGACGCACTTTCTCACACCTTTGCCAATTTGGAAGCAAATCTGTTGGGGTTCGCAGTCGAGGTCGTTGGAACAATGGCCTCGCAAATAACATCCTTTTATTTTGTCATTCGGATTGCCTTTGTATCCAGGTGGACAAAGACAATTACCGTCCTGACATACCGACCTCGGGCCACAAGCGACCTCGTGACATTTGTCGAGACATTTGCCATTGACGCAGGTGTAATCGATGGGACAAGAAATTTCTTGACTGCATTGACAGTCGTCCGGATGTTTGCATGGACCAGGTTGCAGGGCTTGACAGTCGGTGAATGGATTGCCAAAGAAGCCATCCATGCAACGGCAGTCGTAGCTTCCAATGGTGTTTATACACACGGCGTTCAAACCACAAGCGTTTCCGTTACATTCGTTGATGTCATGACACTGGATGAATGGATTTCCAGCGTAACCGGCGGGACAAATGCACTCGATCGCGTTCGGACCTGCGTGACACAACGCGTCTTTTCCACACACCGAACTCGAACATTCCGATTTCTTTTGTGCACCACAACCGTGATAAGGATTGCCGCTTGTACCGGGATTGCATACACACTTAAAGTCCGCTCGATCGTATTCGCAATGCGCATTATCACCGCATATTGGCTCGCAGCGAGGTGGCTCTATTGGTGGCATACACAAAAGATCGGGATTACCGATGAAGTACGGATTGCAAACGCACTTGTTCGTTTCGGGATCACAGGTTGCACCAATACCGCAAACTACGCCTTCGCAGCGATTCTTGCAGCGTCCACTTATGCAAACGCTTGGCTCGGCACAAGGAACATCGGGGGTACAGACATCGGGCGCACATTGGCCACCGGGGAATGGATTACCCATGAAACCTTCGATGCACTTGCACGTTGGGCCGTCGTAACTGACGATACATTGAGCTCCGGCACCGCAAACGAAACCGTCGCATTCTGCATTCGATAAATCATGAATTAGATATCTCCTGGCTAACAAAAAAAAAAGTCTTGGAAATTGGATTGTGCTTTACTTACGAGACACGCATTCGTTGTTCTTTCCCTCGGTGAATCCAATCACGCATCTGCACCAAGGAGCATGTTTGTCAGGCTCGCAATAAGCGTTTGGTCCGCAGGGTACGTTGTCGCATGGATTAATACATTTTCCTTGAACACAAGCGAAATAATTTTCGCACTCGTCGTTACTCGTGCATTCATGACGGGGCGCAACGGCTCCGTTGCAACCGGCACCGTACGGATCACCCGACATTCCATGTGGACATTCGCAAACGTGACCGCCATGATTGTTGATGCAATAAGCCCCGTGAGCGCAAGGATTGTTCGAACACTCGTTGACGTCCACACAACCGTGTTGAGGATCACCCTCGTAGCCGACTTCGCACATACACTTGGGGGGATCGCTCGGTGTGCATTTCGCATTGATACCACATGGAAAACGATCGCAGGGATCTGGAACGTGCCAACAGAAACAGGCGTCAAATTCAATTTTGTTTTTTTTTTCTTTCTATTTCTTTAAACGGAGTTAAATTTTTTTTTCTATTTTTTTAAATTGGAACAATATTTACTTTTGCACAGATTTTCATCAAGAGCATCGGTATAAAAAGGCGGTGGACAAACACATTCGCCAGGCTGAACACATTTTTCGTTGGCCTTGCACTCGTTATCGTTCGTGCACCTTTTTTGAGCTGGCGAACAAAGACCGTTGTATGGATCGCCACCGTAACCGTGAGGACAAACACATTGATGAGAGCCCGCTTGATTTATGCACTCAGCACCGTAACCGCAAACTTGATGACCGTTTGTACATTCGTTTATATCTAATAACAATAACAAAAATCATTCATTCAGTGTACCCCAAGTGGGATTCGCAATCGATCGACTTTCAATCCAATCGATCCCATTCAATTTCATTCGAATTAATTCAATTTTTATCCATGAATATAAAGACTCAATCGAAGGCATGTTTGCAAGTTCTATTTTTGAAATTTATTCAGATTTATCAGATTTTGGGGTTTCATTATTTTCTCTTCAATTTATAGAATCGATAATTGTAATATTGATGAAAAGGTACCTTCGCATGATCCATCGGAGCTTGTAGCGAAGCCTTTAGGACAAGCGCAATAACTGACGCCCCCAGCGATTGTGATACACTCAGCACCTTTGGGACAAGCTTCGCCTCGGGAGCAGCCGGACAACATGCATTTGCCATCGACGATTTTATACGGTGGTTGACACTGGCACTCGATGCTGTTGCACTCTTCGCACAATGTGAAAGGATTCCCATTGAATCCGGGTGGGCACTGACACTCGTAACTGCCGGGTAAATTTTTACAAATCGCGTTGATACCGCAAGCTGGTTTGTCTTTAGTTTCCATGCACTCGTTGACGTCACGACATTTGCCAGTCTCGTGATCCCTCGTGTAACCTCGTTGACAAATGCAAACACTGCTACCGATAAATTCATCCTTGATACACTGTTCTCCGGCTGGACATGGCGTACTCGGTCCACAAACGTGAGGAATGTCAGATTTTTCGCAACCGCCGGTGTAAGGATCACCGGTCGTACCGCTTGGACACTGACACGAGAATGTACCAGCCTCGTTGTTACAAATTGCTCCAGGAGGACACGGATTCACTGCACACTCGTCCACGTCCTTGCAGCCTCCCTTAACACCTGGTTTTCCCGTGTAACCGTTGCTGCACAAGCAAGTTGCCGCGTCATTCAAAAGCATGCAATGAGCGTTTGGACCACACGACAAATCTTCGCAGGGATCTATGAAAAAAAAAGTGCCAAATAGAAAATCGCAATTTACTAATAATTCAAGCTCTTCGATTATCGATCATAAATAATATTCGGGTTTTTCTGTTTTTTTTTTTTTTTTTTTTTTTTT